>VYXD01008550.1:220035-232028 GCA_013397195.1 Hylia prasina | reverse complement strand
TGCACGGGCACCCGCGGCAGCCCCACGCCGCAGCACAGGCTCAGCGCACTCGCTCCTGGCAGCCCAGGCCTGGGCAAGCGGCCGCCCCACAGGGTGCCTCACACCTGGAAAGCGTCCCCAGGCGCTCCCCGACAGCACCGGGGCTGGCATCACCCACCTCCATGGCTGCAGCAGCAGTGTGGGAGCTCTGTAACAGCAAAGGAACAAAAGTGATACTCCAGGTATCCCACCCAGCCCCACCGCTGCCAGCTCTCAGCACGTACAGATCACTCACCTGCAGAGCGCACGGCCTCCAGCCCCGACCCATCCTCTGGCTCGCGGCCTCTTTTCCCTCGTTTTCAGATGGTTCTAGTGATGCTCACTTGGTGCTCCAGATTCAGGCTGCTCCCAGTTGCCGTGCTGAATGCTCGGGCCAGTGAACCGATTTCCTCTGCAAGAGGAAAGCCTTCAGGGAGAAAGGCCTGTCATCTTTGTCCCTGTGCCACACACCGTGTTATAAGCCAGGCCCAGGAGCAGTGACGCCCAAGAGAGGGAACGGGAATGGGAGAGGCAGGGTCTGGGAGCCAGAGAGCACAGCCTCTGGGACTGGCACAGGGCTGAGGGAGGGAAAATTACGGGGGATCCCATTGCCTGAGCAAGTGAGTGTAGGGCCCACTGCACTGGTGTGTCTGGGAAAAGGGCAAAATGCAGAGAGTAACTTAAAACCTGTAAATTGAACCCAAGATGACTGACATTCCCACAGCAAAGATCTCTGTCTGAGAGTAAGTGTGATGTATAACCGCAGACTTCACTGCAAGGATGAGAGGACTGAGGACTAAGTCAGCTAAGTCTGTGGCAAGGCTGGGTGAGAGGTAAAGGATATGCTGGACTTTGCAGACACCTCCTGCCTTCTGCTGTTTGCAGGGGGCTGCTGTGCTCTGCAGGATGCCTTGCTGTGCCTGGCAGAGGGTCTTCCTCAGATAAGGAGTCTTCATCACTCTTGACAGAAGCCTCCTTGGTCACTGCTTGGGTGGAAGGACCAGTCAGGGAAGGGTGCAGGCTGTGCCCTGCCTGCACGATCAACCCCTTCTGTGATCAGTTTGATCCCAGTTCCAACAGCTCTTCACTGAGCTCTAACTTAGCTCTAACTACCTTCACTAAGGCCACCAGGGACTGTCTGAGACACTTTGCTCAGACTCGGGATGGTGCCTTTCTGAAAACTCCCTGCCATCCCCCCATGCTCTCTGCATTCCCCAACACGGACAGAATGCCGATTTAAATAACAAAGCATGACCAGCTGCCTTGATTTTCTGTCTCTTTTTGTAGCTAGACACCCTCAGTCTGCCTGAAGCTAAACACAGCCAACAAGTTGCTCCTGATCCACTGCATGGCAAAAGCAGCTTTGATCAGTGCAGTTTGCTGGGACAAAGAGCTCGAGGGGAACAGAGGCCAAAGGCCTGACGGGTTTATCCCAGAAACACCACTAGAAAGACAGCTGTCTGCAAGTGGGGAACAGCTGAGATGGCATTGTGTTCATCTCAGAGAGGGAGAAAACCTGCCTCATCAAAGGCACTTTCCTCTCACTGCCACCATTGCTGTTCGTGTGACAGCTCTGTGATTTTATTGACACCAGAAGGGCTCAGTGCTGCCTGCAAAGTGACTCAGTAATGCTAGGTCTCCCCTTGATTTTCTCTGCAGGTTATCTCATGGCTCTGCCCAGTTGTTGAGATGAAGGCTTGGTCAGAAATTGCAAGGGCTGGCAAGTACCCTGAAGATCTCATATGATATGACAACCTGTGGCACACCTTGTCCTACAGGACAGCCACCCTTACTAATCTACACCATGTTGGATGATAATTTGTAATATTCATAAAGCCTTAACTCCCAGAGTCCTGAGATTAGGCAAGAAACTTGAATTTTTAGCCCCTGGAAGACTGTAGAAAAAAGTTTCACAGGGACAAAAACCAGCTAGAAAAGAACATTTTTATATCAATTCCCTGACGTTTGCATCCAGACGCTCAATTTTTTTGCGTGCGTGCTGCTGACAGCGTTAATATGAGTAATAAGACTCTGCAGATCAAACTCAGTCGGCAAGTGCCTGACAAGACAGCCCAGAAAACAGCCTGTTCTCTGCAGCATCCCACACCCAAGGCCTGCAGGAGCCCTGCCCTTTCCCCAGAAAGCAGCCTGGTTTATCAGCAGAGCCCCACGAGGAACGGGGCTCGCCAGATGAGGGGGGACGGCCGGGGTGCACACTACTGAGTGAGGCTGAAGCTGCCAAGCCCCCGTGAAGGCTCCCGGTGGCAGCTGCAGTCCCGGGAGGGCGGCGCTGCCCTTTCCCAGGCGCGGCGGCCAAGTTCGCATTCAGCACCGTGCCTCGAGCGCGGCCCCCGCAAACAGACTGACCTTTACGGCTGGTTTCAGGTCATTAATTAGCCATGCTGCCTCCGTCTTTAGACATCTCTTGTGCTCCTCGGCTCCAGCATCGCTTGCGGCACCGTCTCCATCGCGGGGAACCGGGACCACCCTCCCCTCTTGGGGAGAAGGAGCTGAGAAACGTTCACGCGGACTCAGAGTTGTTCACAGCACGAAGCAAACCACATATGGAGACAGAATCTCTGGAAAGAATCGCTATGGTAATAAGGCTACAAAATGTGTGTTTTGAGCAAGCAGCCCCAGGAGTTGTTTATTTCCAGAAAAGCAGTGAGATTCTGGCAGGGGAAAATTTAAAAAATACCGGTGAAGGACCGAGGCTTGCTTTTTAGACAGTCTGGTTCAGGCCTAAAGAAACTGGACAAACTGAAGACTACGTCAAGGCATGGCAGCACAGACTCCTGGGGGGACCACATGAAAGGGGCAACCATTGGAAAAGGTGCAGAAATTATTTCTCAGCAGAAGCTTTCAACAGCAACTTGACACAAGCATAAAAGAGGGAAGCCTTGTAGCTGAGGGTGCTGTGCAACTGGAGGTAAACAGCAGTCACAGTTTGCTTTGTATGAGGTCTGTGATTTGCATTGATCTCAACATTTGCATATCCATGGCAGGATGCCCTTGTTGTAGCTGTGTATTTTGTTCATGCTACTGGGCTAATCTGCATGCATCAAAGCAGGGTGTCTTTCAGGAGGATTTGCCTTACTAACTGTTCAGTTACCCTCGGGAGTAAGGCACTGAAATCCCGTGGCTTGTGACACCCTGTGGACTAATTACTGAGTAGCCCTTCACAGCAGCTGCAACATGGTCAGTTGTCCTGCAGGTCCAGGCCAGCAAAGATACACCCAAGTCACACAAAAAAATGGTTTTCCCTTTTACTGTGTTAACCCCAAGAGGAGAAACAGCATAGGAGCTATCGGGGAAGAGGTACAGACATTCTGCAAGCAAACGTGGCTTTGTTGTGTTTATGATGTTGCCACTGCAAAGTAATACAGCAAGCACACCATCCATTTCCAGGCAGATGTTTCTAATGTTGTGATTCCTATTTTCCTTCTATTTCTAAATTGAATTCAAAAACTGTCTAGTGTGGCCACCCCTCCAGCTGCTTTGAGACCCCAGGCACCTTTCCTCCTACACACATTCAGACCCACAGCGCTTCCATTCCCCACCCCTGCTGCACGTGAGAGCTTGGGGTTTGCTCTTTTCACAGATCTCACAGCAACAGTTCCTGCAGAGCCAGGCATGTTTTTCAACAGAGTTTTTCTGAACTCAGCTGCTGGATGTACTTTTCCAAGTTATTTGAATAAATCAGTAGGAAATGGATAGCTGCAGCAGTGGTCTGTGCTAGCACCTAATCCCCTTGTGAGCAGGGAGGCTGCCATGGTATCAGATGTTGAGAGGGGAAGGAAAAGAGACACACTGAATATTACCTACAGTGGCAGTTCTTCACTCCCCCATCTGCAGACAGCTGGCTCAAAACAGCACAAGATGGGTGCTGTGTGACCACCTGCACCTCAGGTGGTTCTTTTGCAAACAACTTGAAAGCTC
Source organism: Hylia prasina (assembly GCA_013397195.1). Taxonomy (NCBI): domain Eukaryota; kingdom Metazoa; phylum Chordata; class Aves; order Passeriformes; family Sylviidae; genus Hylia; species Hylia prasina. Next base: position 228,071 of record VYXD01008550.1, on the reverse strand, counting down.
TGCTTGCCTTTGCTCTGCTGTTCAGGTTGCCTGCCCTGTTCAGCAGGATTTTAACTACCAGATTTGATTGCACAGCCCTAAACCAACAGCCAAGAGAAACATTTCCATGCTATAGATTATAGCATGGCAGAGTCGGGGTGAGGCTGACATGGGGATTGTGCTCAACCAGGTTTTAATCAGTATTTTCCCTTTTGCTTCTGCCTGGTGTCACGGTGGCCTCTGGAACATAGAAGGCTCGTTTCAGCACTGCAGGAGGAGCAATGCACAAGAAACCTCCCTGGCTGTGCCCCTCAGGCACTTCAATGCCTATGGGAGAAGGGAGAGTGAAATGTGCATTTTCTCTCTGCAGCACTCACAAATACACATACACACACGTTCCTCTGTGCCGAGCACGAGGTGGGTGTGCTTTTATAAAGTGTTGTATTCTTTATTCAGTTCCCTGTTTGGGACTTCTCCTTCCTTGCTGCATCCTGCAACATGGCCAGAACTAAACACCAGGGGGCCATCCCTCAGTGCTGGGGAGCAGCTCCATTGCCCTCCCCAGGCTCCCCAGCCTGCCAGCTCACAAGATAGATCCCACTGAAATTAGCCAAGAAGAGTGGAAACATAGTAAAAAATAAACCAAACCTTCTATGGAGCATTCCTAATATCCTACAGGGACCTTCCATACTGTTCACTATCTCGCTCAGGGGACTGACTCATTGCCTCTCATAAAACCCTGTACCAGACTACAGTGGGCTTTTCTGGACCGGAGGACCACATAGCCAAAACACAATGAAAACACAGCTAAATCCTCCCAGCCCTGGCCAGCCCTAGGGAAGGTGATACTCCCCAGCCTCTGGCCCCACTCCTGCCTGGAGGTTGCCCAGACACAGCCTTGCTCCTGTGGGCACTCCCTGATCTGCTCCTGTTCAAAGACTCCCCTCAGCAGCGATGCCCAGCAAGAAATAACCAAGCCAGCAGCACTGCCACACTCCTGGAACCAGGGCAAGCAGGTCAGTGTTCCAGCCAGTCACACAGGGAATGGCCCTCCAAGCCTGCACTGTAACAGCTCTCCCTGAGAGGTGGTAGATGCCTCATTCCTAAAAGTGTTCCTGGTCAGCTTGGTTGGGGCACTGAGCAACCTGATCTAGCTGAATATTCCCTGCTTATTGCAGGGGAGTTGGATTGGACTAGATGACCTTTAAACTGCCTTCCAACCCAAACCATTCTATGATTCTATGAAAAGCAAGTCATTCTGGATATGCAGAGTGGTACCCAGGCCATTATTCAGAAAGCAGAAAGGTTGGGAAACCTTATAACCTTCCCTAAATGAAAGCAATAAAGTTTCTGCAGCTCAACAATCAGAGTCCTGAGCAGAGTCAGCCCATGTTTAAGACAAAATTGAGACTGTGTCCCTTTAAAGCATTTAATTTCCCAGCTGGGAGAGGCTGGCATTCGGTTACTCAGCTGAGGAGTAACTCATTCCTTCAGGTTCCACTCCCCAGTGCCCAAATGTGTGCACTTGCCCTTTCCTTCCCTGTTCTCAACCATCTACTTCGCTTCCTCTGGGACAGGGGCTGCCGTCATCAACACTCATTCAATCCCTGTTGCCAAGGCAGGAGTGCCCCAGGTGAGCTGTAACTCTCTGGTCCATCACCCATCCCCAGCAAACTCCTCCAGCACAGCCAGAGCAAAGCTTCCAGTGAAGCAAACAGTTCTGAAAAGAGGTGGCACAACAGAGACCAGCCACGCAGTGATTGCAATTCCCACCTGCCAAGGTGTGGGTCTCACAGCAGGTTCAGGTCCTCGTGGGGAAGGGGAAGCAGATCATACAACTCTCTTCAAAAAGCAGACCAAAGACAGCTTTCTGTACATCCCTGCATCAGGCAGGTTTGCCATCTCTGTCTAACACAGCTTGCCACGTCTACATCAGTGTAGGGTGGCAGCACTGGAGTTAGAAAGATCAAAGAGTCAGGGTGGCAGCAGCAGTTCTTGAAGGCTGAGCTGTATAAAACGTCTAGGGAATAATAGCCTGAAATTGCTGGGTTCCCAGAAAGCAGAGCACGTCAGCATGGTTTCACAGGGAGGGAGGTGGCCGGGGAGCACAGCGAGACTTCCTGTGTTTTCCCTTATTCCTTACTTCACCATCTAGTGGCAAAAGCAAATAACACTGAGGAGCCATCCAGGAACTGCAGCAGCTCTGGAAGGAGACTGTGCTTTGCACCAGATCCTCCTGCTTAGATCAGCTGCCTCAGCTGGGGACACAGAGGAGGACACAGGCATCATCCTGAGCCCTGCAAGTCCCCCAAGACCTAAATCACGGCCCCGTATAAACACTCCTCTGCACAGGCTGACTCCCGTCCCAGATGGATCACTGCCCGCTCCGTGCTGCTGTGTCCCCACTGTCCCCATGCCAGCTGTAGCCCACCGGCTTCTATAATTTCTCCCCCAGGCAGCAGTTCTTACACTCCCACTCCTGCCCCAGCTCCCAGGGGGGCAGTGAGCATAAGACAGCAGAGCAAACCCAGGTCTCCTGGCAATCAAACCCAGCACTGGCTGAGTCAAGCCCGCAGGAAAAGATGTCATGGTGAGCAGAGCCCTTCCAAGCTGAGACTTTTTATTTCCCACCTCAGATGAATTGTTCACCAGGGGTGCAGTGAGTAGAGGAAAAAAAGGTGGAAAGGGACACATACCTCCAAGGAAAAACCTCCACAGTGGACTCAGCTGTGTGTTACAAGTACTTGGGGTGCTGGGGAGAGCTTGCCTTCATCAGCTTTCCAGAGCTGCTTTCTCCCTGTGCTGCCCCTTTGCCATCAGGCCATGCCAAAGGGGAGAGTTCCACCAAGGCCAGACCTCCTTTCCACATCCCAGCCACAATCCACCCACTTGGACATGGCAGGAATGCTTGCACACCATCTGCTCCATGAGAGGGAAGGAGGGTACCTGTCTCTGCAGGGAGACTACCCAGAATGGGGAGCTCACAGCGGGCTCAGCTCCCAGAGCAGGGCCAAGTGCTGCCCCACATTTGAACTCCAGCATGTCCATGGTCCAACACCTTCCTGGCCTGTATGGTGATAGCCAGGCAAGCCAAAACCAGAGCAAAACTACCTTCATCTGGTGGGCAGAGGGAAAAGAGTTCTTCTCTCCAGGGCCAGTTTCCATCCTCACGGTGGTTTGCAGATTGTGCATCCATCATCATTACTGTGCTCATTCCCACACTGCCTACAAGACAATTACCCCTATGCAGGCTGCACAGGGATGTTGCAGATTGCAAGGCACAGTCACAGGAATATTGCATAGGGATACTACAGATTGCAAGGTACAACTTGTTTTTTCCCTGAGAGGCTCAAATTAAGTTTAAACACCAGCTTTTGATGTATTTGCTTATTCAGCACTGTCAGTTGCTTTTCAGCAATACAAACTGGCTCTTTCCCCAGGAAACATTTATCCTATCTGGGAATCAAGGGTGGTGATGTGTAATAAGGACAAAGCACTTAGAGAAGGCAGGCCGAGTGAAGCACTATATCTCCACTTGCACTTTTTCAACTCGGATTTTCCTTTTCCCTGGAAGCATCCTAGGTACCAAGGGAAATTCCTGCCATACAAAATTCAAGAGCAAAATAATCCATGTCATTCCCTGAAGTGCAACAGAAAACCTAGCACATGTCAGTAAGCATTAATCTCTGCTGCTGCAAACTTTTTTTTTTTTTTTCCTGAGAAGTCATTTTCAACCCTGAACAGAACAATGGGAGATTCTTCTGCCACAACTTTGTCTTTGCACTCTGATGAAGGATACAGCAGGTCAGCGGTCCCATCAACACAGGACACCATCCCCATTTTCACAAGGCTTGATGTCTTTAACACTCTGCCACTCCAAGAAAAAACAATGGGAGCCACAAGTGAGGGAAGGGAAAGGAGCAATATCTGCTACTTCATGTGTATTCTGCTGTTCAGTTTGTCAGACCCAGTGAAACACAAGGGCAGGAGGAGCGAGAGGCAAAGCAATCCATGCGAAACACTGGAGCTCCCCAGACAGGGAGCACTGAACCCATCCCAAACTCTTCCTTTCCACTTGTTGAGGCCAAGCCATTTGCTGGGCAACAACCACGATGTGGAAATTGCCATACAGCATCCAAGCACTTCCAGAGACCCTCAGACACACACAGGAAAACAGCACAACTGAAATCTCAGCACCCTTTCATTCCAGCTAGGCTAAAAGCATCCTCCAAATCTTCAGGAAGGCAGCTCACTGCTACTGCAACTGGCTTTAACTGACAAAAAATGGTTTTGAGCACATCAAAACCATTTTGTTGAGGAGCCCTTCTGATCTACCCACCCAGCTGCCAGGCTCACGTGCTTCCTAGGAGGGTTCCCTGTGTCCCTGAGCACTGGGACACCTTGCCAGGCCAGCAAAGTCCTCTGGAGCTGAAGTCACTGAAGATCACCATTGATTTCTCACTACAATCCAATTTCAGTTTTCCTTAAGCAGAGCAAAAGACAAAAATGGTAAAAAGCTACTGTGGCAACTTTAACAAATATCTTTTAAAAATGTAAATTTTTAAACGTTTCTGGGGAATTACATGTCTGTATGAAATGAGAATGTCATTTTCTTATTAATACTTTACTAACAATTTAACTGTGGGAGCATTTGGGTTTTCCTAAAGCAGAAGTGATGAATACTATTAAGCATTGCACATATTTCAGAACTCTTTACAGGACTGTTAAGCATTTTGTGTCACTTCAAAAATTAAACTATCCATCCTTATTCCTAAATGGTTTGGGGCAGATTGGCCACAGATTTGCCATTTAATCAAAATTCATTCCTTTCTGAGTCTTGACATGTACCCCAAGCCAAATCTTTTATCTGGCAAGTACTCAGACATCCATCCCTTTACAGAGACTCTGAGACACAATGTAAAAACCTGGCTGTGTCCAAGGAGCCAACAGAGAAGCTGTACAGCAATGCACAGCTGTGCCATGTGCAGCTGATCCATCTTTTTTATTTTTCTCTCCCAGCCATCTGTTCCCAAATCCTGTTTTTCTCTTGGTGTTTCCATTCTGCAATAGAACTGGAGAAAAGGGGCTCATAACCAATACAAAGCAAGTTCAGAAGAACTGGCTGCACCAACAGGCACATGGGGCAGAAGTCACTGCTCCTACATCATCTTTTTGCTCTCCCTGCCTTCCCCCACTTATTTCAGCTCAGCACAGTGTGGGAGGCACAGGGGTGAGACGCCTGGCTGCTGGCAAAAGAGTGAAATCTGCAGAGAGTTGGCAGGTAAGAGCACAAGTGGAGAGGCTGAGATCAGAGTTGAAAGGAGTTGAAGAGCTCACAGGGGAAGAAGAATCAATGCCAGAGAAGTCCCTCCTTCTCATGGGGGATTCTGCTACTTCCATACACGGTTCTGTTTTAAAGTGACATCAACCCTCCCCAACTTTCAAAAGCTTCTTCAGAAAAAGCAGTGGCCTGGCCTCAGGACCATCCATCTGGTGGAGCCACAGACCCAAGAATCTTGGCTGTGCTCTCCTGCCTGCCTGGCTGTGCCTGGAGCTGCAGCCTGGGCCACTGATAGCATCAGTCAGGAGGGGCTGGCAGGGTACCACCCGCTCTGCACTTGGCTCAATTTGCTTTCAGGGAATTGCCTCCAGTGCCTTTCAGTCTTCCCAGGCAAACCTCTGACTCCCTGGTGCTGCTGGGGCTCTCTCCTGGTCCCCCCCACATGGCACTGTCTGATGTGGCTTTTTGGGAGGTTGGAAATGCCTGGAAGGCTTAAAAAGAAGTGCTTGACTTGGAGATGATTAAAAAGCCTGAAATCAGAGCTGCCCCACTAACCATACCTAGTTAAATCTCTTACCCACTGCTGCTCTGGCAAGGATAAATAATTCTAAGTTAGTTATAACTTCCCAGTCATTTAAACATTACTTGGCAAAGACCAAAAAAAGATTAAATGCATCCAAAAACCTTGGGTCTTATGGTTACTGCACTGTCTTTGCCATGGCTGTTTTCAAACATCTTAAGATTTTCAAGGAAAAAATGTATTTCCATTAAAACTAACCACATGAAGTTTGGAAATCACTTCAGGCAGCACAGCTGTAATAATGCAGGACAAAATGCAAACCAGCTACTACCCGGTCAAAGCAAAGCCAAACTACAGCAAATTAAGGATTCATTATGAGTGTTAACAAAGAAATAATTTACTAATAGAAAAGAAAAAGAGGTTGTTGTGGAAAGAGCTTCTAAAAGGGAACACTTGTCTGCAATTTTGCAGACAGCATCTTACTTGGAGGCAGTGGGGTAGATTGATCTCTAAAGACTCTTAAAAGGTTTTGCACAGGAAAAAAATAGTTGCAAGGCACATAGTCAGATCATTAACTGTGCAGCCCAGGCTGCCAGCTGCTCACTCAGAAACTCCAGATGGCTCCTCCTCTAAAACATCATCATTTGATCTTAGTAATCAAATTATCTCCCACTCTTACAATCCAAAGTGAGGCAAGGGTTGAACGAAGAGATGATGTATTTTATTTGACTGAGATGGATCGCAAAAAAGAAACAAATTAGCTTTCAAGGCACTCAGCCCTTTCTAGTTGTATCAAAGCTAACCATCTCCAGCCCTCTAACACCTTTTTTTTTTTCCTACCATGGCCATCACAAAGAGTTCACAGCACCAGGTATGCTTTATAGAGCTGCCCAGTGTTCAGATTTTATGCAGTATTTGTACACAAACAGCATACAGAAGGTATGTAAAATGCTCAACTCCCACCAGTTGTCCCTGGAGAGCAGTGCTGGGACACTGGGTATCCTGAAGCACTTGGGCTGGATTAATCACACAAACATGTCATCTGTTTGTCTCACCAGAGACACACAAGACACCATCTGCATATTTCTGAGGCCTTTTGTACAGCCTTAAGGACATGGGGTGGCAGAAACAAGACACATTCTTCACTTTTCACTCAATTAGAGCCAAATAGCATGGTTCTTGAGGCCAGGCTCGTCTGGGGATGCTCACTTCTATCTGAACAAAAAGTGGTCACAACCAGCAAGCACCCCCCAGTTCAGGTGGCTGCCAAGCTCTGGCTGACACCAATGGTTGGCAGGATGCTCCCTGTCATGGAAGGGTCAGGGAAGATTCCTTTTCTTCTCTCTCTTTTTTAACTACGTGAATTTCTTATGTAGCTTTCTACAAGCTTTCTTCAAGGAAGAAAATAAAATCCAAGCAGTGCAGTCTCCAATTTCTCCTCCAAAAAACAGTAATTCCAGAAATTTCCCAGTATTTTCAGAAAATGCTGGGCTTTGGCAGTTTAAAAAGGTCAGCTGAAATATTCAAAAGTCACATCTTCCAAAACAATGAACTCTCACTAGCATGAAGAGAGCATTTTAAATCCTGGCATTATTTAAATCAGCACACTATGAAAAATTTCGTATTAATTCTGGTTTTTATACCTAGTTTCAAGAGATGATGGAAGACAGTTATAGCCAATCAGAAAAAAAACCCAATTAATTATGGCAGAGGGTAGCCTGCATCTGAAATATAAATCCCAATCTGATCCTTGCCTAGTGGGATTGTTCCTCACCAGAGCTTAGTACTAAACTTTATCATCCACTCAACTAATTTTCATAAAAGAACTGTACTTTTATTTCACAAAGCAGAAGCACACGAAGAACAAAAGAGGTTGCTGAAGGCGAAGAAGTAGGAAAAAGACTCAGAGCTGGGACTAGAAAACCACAGAGAAAGGCAGCAAGAATTATCAGAGAATGGAAGAGGTTTAGTTTGAAGAAAGCTAAAAAACTAGAACTCCATGACTTGGAGAAAAAATGCTGCCACTTATGAAAATAAACTCAAAATCTTCAAAAGCGGTGAAAAGCAGGTGAACAGGAAAAAAAAAAACTGTTCATAAATTTCTAGTTCTACAAGAACTAGGAGTTACCAAATGAAATAAGGTGGCATGGTTCAAAACAAACAAAAGGAAGTACTTTTTCACCCAGCACATAATTATATTGTAGAATTATTAGCCACAGGATGTCGCAGAGGCCAGAAATACACAGAGATGTAAAA
>VYXD01008550.1:189438-219995 GCA_013397195.1 Hylia prasina | reverse complement strand
AAAAAAAAGAAAAAGGAAAAATAAAGTTTCTTCTGTGAATTTGCTTCATCTATCAAGGCTACCAAATGCAGTGATACAGATTCTGTTTCCTTTTTGCAAGCCCTTCCAGCTGTGGTTGGTGAGTGTGGATCAGTCCAGCAGAGGAGCTGCATATCCTGCTCTGCACATCTGCACAGCCCTGTCAGACAGGGGTGGATGGCAGGTGGTCCAACATCACAGCACAGGACTGCCAGGTGAGGAGACTGGCTTGTTTTCAATTGTCAGATCACTTATGATTACAGGGACTGACTCACCTCAAAGACCAAAATTTAGGTATTTTGATCAGACCCTCTACTGACTTTAATCAGCAGGGATCTGATGAAATGATAGACACACTCATTATGAGAGCTGCTTCCAGCTTTATAAAGCCACCAGCTATGGTCCTCTTCCTCTTTCCCTATGTCCAAACACCTGAGGTCTTTCTATTCTGACTTCCAAGGACACTGGCTTTTTGTTTGTTTGTTTGTAGAGCACGATGTAAGCATGACTTGAAGCAGTCTGTGCAATGAGCTTCACAGAGCTGGAAGACACCAGTTTAATCAGTGCCATGGCAACTTGGCAATATTGTCTTTTATCAAACCTGAAGATTAAATGCTGGTGTCTGTCTTTTAGGCATCACCATGCTATACCTACTTTAATTTTGTTGCTGATGAAATGCATTTTGTACTAAAATCCAAGATTTATTTTCCCCAGCAGAGAGAAAGCTGTGGGATTTTTTTACTACATGCCTTACTAAACCATAACAAAATGAATATAATTTTTCTTACCAATATTTGCTTTAGTCTACATGACTCTGAGTGAAGAAGTTACTATCATCCAGCTTTTGAAGTTTCCTGTAATTGCTCTACATGAAAATCTGTATTTTGAGATCTTCTGAAGGGTGGTAAGTATATAATGAGAAAGCAGTTCTTAAAAATTTGAGGTGCTGCAAAAGTAGACTTACATTGAGGTTAATGTCAGACTAGAAAACTTTGAAAAGACTCAGTGGCAGCTTATTTACAAATATACTATTTATAATGAATGCATTGATACAGAATGACTCTTATAAAAAAGCAAGGCAATCTTTTATATAGACAGAACAACATTACAATAATTCAGATTAAAAGTACATTTTTGTAGACTGTTTACACTCTCACTTAGCTTTTAACCACAAAATTAGTGTGGTCTGATATTTTTCCACAGCAAAGGTCCTGTGCAGTCCTGGTTAAGATCTAAATCAGAATAATAATAAACATAATTTTTGATATTTGCTAATCTGAAAACAAACCCACTCGTAGATCCTATCATTTGTTTGTAATCGTCCTTGCTGTGCCTTGAAGTTTGTGTTGTGCAAATTACTGCCAACTGCACATTTCTAACTAGGAGCTATTCTGGCATGTCTATTTGATACAACTGAGCTGTGACACTGACAGGAAAATTCTTCGTTGCATCCAGATAGGAAAAGGCTCCTAATATGGACTTGTGCTGATTCAGAAGTTTAATTTATTTCTGGGTTAAAAAAAAAAGAAGAGGGAGAAAAAATAACTTCTCCAAGTTTTCTAATTGTTAAATGAAAGATATTTCTCAATCTCAGAGGATTGAAGATGACACTCGAATTCCAGGTGACACAATGGGTTTAAGCACTAACCAGAGAGACAATCTAAGTACTAATTGTCTAAATCATGTACCTGAGCAAACACAACCTTCAAGATGTCTAAACATGCACGTTCCTAAAAATACGAAATCAAAGAGAGGCATTGAAGTAAATATTCTACAATTGAAATCTTTCTAAAAAGGGTGCATGAAGGTCACATTTCCATTGGCATCTGCCAAAATGAAAAGTCCAATTATACAACTGTGTGACCCAACTTTACAAGCAGCATTTCCACTGCACTTATACCAAACAATTTTGGTGACAAACTTGAATATGGGACAGTGAGAGACAACTTTAATTAACAGGCTTATGCTAAAAAACTTTTGCAAAGAATTATCCAACCAATTCCTATTTAGTAAATTAGAATGCAATATGTGACCAATGTGTCACAACAGCAAATGTTCCTTCTTTTCATGGTTTAGCAAATCTCTGATCTGCTTTATACCTTTCCAGACTTTCACAATGCTACATAGTCTCTAATAATTTAGCTTGTTAAATCAAGGCATGGTTCAGGATAGTGTCTATGGGGCATGAGTATGTATGTACACAGGCACAGACACATACAAAATTTGATATTTTGGCTATGGACAAGCAATCAAGGTCATGATTTTCACCCAAAGTAAAGATTGTCACATTTTTCAATAACCATTCTAAATTATTTCCCTCAGTATAGCAAGAAAGATAAACATTTAATCCAAGTATCTGAGAATCACTTTTCTCAATCTTATTTCCAAAAATGCTCTAAATAATTCATTTCTCCACCTTGTCTATGCTTTCATCCATGTATTGACGCACAAATATTTTTTGTATTTATGTATACATACAGTTTTCAGAATGAAGTTCTTCCCATTCATACTTTAACTGATTAGGGCAAATAAAATTCTTAAACACATGTAAGCCAGTATGTGTGTTCAACTGAATGTCACCAGGCAATAATACCATTTACAAACTACCCCAGTTAACAATCCAGCATCCTGGGAAATGCACAAGTCTGTTATTTCAGGAGGTAAGACTATTTTGAATTATCAAAATGGCTGGATTTATATGCATGTATTCCCAATCTGTGCCAGATATTTAATACTTAAGCTTTCAGATCATTTTAAAGAACTTTTCAAATTCTTCTCAGTTGATTTCTCCTGTACCAAAACTTCTCTCACACTGCTCTTATTCAAATCTCCCTCGAGACACTGAAAAAATAAGCATCCACCTCAAAGTGTATAAAATTAAACTCCTAAAACAGGGCTCAGGATTCTCTGGCATTGCAACAACCATACTAGTACAAAGATAGTTTGAAAAAAATATCCTGTTTTTAATATAGTAATGAATTAAAACATAGCTTTATTTATTCCTATAAGTGTACTGAAAAGAATAGCTTGTTTTTAAGTGAGTGTAACAAGCACTATTTTGGTAGCCAACTTCTCCACAGGAATTTATGTGAGAGAGAGTCAGCTCCAATCATACAGTCATTAACCATGTACCTTAACAAGGTGAATAATCAACATATTTACAAACTAAACAAATTCAATCCCTTGAACTCTTATAAAAACGGGATTGAGTAGCAGACAGGGAATGAGACCAAGATGTTTGGAAACACAAGGGGTCGCCACTTTTGCTTTAAGGAACCATATTAATCAAACCAGTTTCCCCCCTAGTGACCTGAGGGCACAAACAGCGACTTTTCAGAACTTAGATTACAGTCTTGATATTAAGCATTTCAGCATCTTCATATTTTAACACCTTAGTGCTGAGAAAGATTAACTCAGGCAGAACTGCAAGGAACTAGCCTTTTATAAACTAAAGTCTAAACTGAAAAGCTACAGTAGATGTTAAAAAAAAAAAAAGAAAGGGAAGGGAAGGGAAGGGGGGAACGACAGAGAGAGTGTGTGAGAAAGAACAGAACATTATTAGTAAAATCCAGTGACATCTACAATAGTTTTACAGCATGTTTAAGCCCTCTAAGGTTTTATATCTCCACCTGCCTTCCATTTAAAACTTACTCCATGTTAATGAAAAGACATACAACAAAACAAAATGCAAATAGATCGAGGAAAAATGTCAAATAAGCACACCTGAAAGCCAGAAATAATATTCCCAAACTTCTGCATGTGAAACAGATTTCCCATGGCATCCATTGATTTGATTTTGTGCAAAAGGTACAGTCCTGTAAGTCACACTACCCAGCAGCAATTCCAGTGAATATAAACTGAACCGTTCTTGGGTAACCGTGGAATGTGACTGCCTCAAGTTCTCACCCTCCTGAAAAAGGACAACTGGCCCTGCAAGTGCAGCAATAGTGTAAATCTCCTTGAAGCATCTTCTGCCTTCTAAACAGCCAAGAAATTCATGATAAAACTGAATGTCCACTACTTACAGTGTTTCTCTTGAGCTACCAACATCTCTGCACAAATGAAAAAGGTGCCTCTTTTTTAATAGATCGGTTTAATACTGAAACAGATAGGATGAAGTTAAAAAAGAATAATCAAGATACTGAACTGAATATTTTGAAGCAAGTGCCCCAGCTGTGGGGAAAAGTGCATTTAGTTCAGCAGCAAAACAGCACAGTGTGAAGATATTGTGCTTGGACACAGAAGTTCCATAATGGAAGGAGGTACAAGGCAAGTCAAGATATAAAACCATAGTACATTGTTAACCAACCTTAAAACTTACATATATTGCAGTGTTTAAAAGTAAGACACATTCATTTATTGTACAAGGTCTATAAGGAATCCTTAAAATTGCCTGTTGTAGTTTATGACTCAACATTGTAATAAAAATGTACATATATATTATTTCCTTGTCACTTAACTGTACTGTTAGACCTCATGGACTTGTTACTTCACACAATGAAAACCGCTCTTCACTGAGGATACTCCACATTTTTACCAATCTGAAAAGGTTTACTTGTGCTAGAAAAGACCAACTGCAAAAGGCTCAGTTCAGATATGTTATGCCTGCAACTGATAACTCAGGGAAGCAAGACTTAAAAGGAATTCAAGCTTTTTTTTTCTTTTCTTTTTGTTTTGACTGCATCCTTTTCACCTGCCAGTTGTTCTGATGAGTATGTTTTTAGTATACAAACTGGTTGATAAAAATTCATCAGCAGAGGCATATAAACTCTAGATATGATTGATTAAAACAGAGCAAATCAGAATAAAACAAAATCCAGTGATTTACTCTGACTGTAAACAATATAAAAACACCATTTGCTTCAAATCTCAAAATAAGTTAAAAGAAAATCCCAACCTCAGGGCACTTGACCCTTTCAGGTTTTGACACAAAAAAAAATAGAAGGGGGGAGAGCAAAACAGAAAAGTTCATTATATAAAGGTTATACATTTCTCTTAACTGAAAGTAAATCTAAGCAAAACTGGTTTTGTCCCTTAAATTTAAACTTTGAGTTCATTGGCAATTGCTTTAAATGAACTGGCATTTTCAGATTATTCAGACAATTTCCATCGAGTTCAGCAAAGAAAACTTAGACAAGCATTTTTACAGAATAAAAAAAAAAATCTAAATGGCTATGATTCCTCTATTAGCAGAAACACATAATGCAGTCTTAAATTTGCCTTTTTATATTATTTATATATTTATATATATATAATATAATATAAACCACATATATTATATTATATATACATATACAGACAATTACAACATTAATGCAGTTTGTATTTTGTACAGTGTATTGGACAAGTCGAGGAGCATCAGACCATGGCACGATATGGTCCCTGCATTTTTAGGAACTGAATGATGAAGGAGGGTCCTCCTGCAACAATCTGAGGTGGAAGGTGGCTGAGAGGGCAGTTCTCAATACTCATTATTGACAGTTTGCTGCAAAGAGCCAGCTCAAAGGGAAGGCTGTGCAGATTGGGGTTGTCATTCAAATACAGTTCTTCCAGATTCTCCAGTGTACCTGGTTAAAATAAAATAATAAGAAGTAGTAGTATCTTTTTGATTCATGTACTTTATAACTTTTAGACAGAGGCTCTGAGTCTACTTGAAGACTCCTATACAGAACCTTGAGTCAGTGAGACTCCTGTTCTCAAGCACAGCAAGTTCTAAGTACCTAAGCAAGAGCCAGTTTGCTTTTGTTTCTCTGTAAAAAAATCCATTACTACATCTCCTTTAGATAATAAATGAACTGCAAATATAGTGAATAAGACAACTGAGAGAGACTTCACCACAGCCATTCAAGAGCTATGCAAGTACAGGCAACATGGAACAGCTATCTAGTCAAAAAGACCTTGGAAATACTTACACCATACAGCACCTAGTCTCTCTTCAAAAATATCTGTCATTCCTTTTATGTAATTAGAATCCATATATTAAAGACCTGAAGCCATAACTGTCATGTGTCACAGGAAAAAAGCAGAAGAGTGTGACTTCTCTGCACAGAAAGATTAACTTACAAATTTATTAAATGGAACTAACAAGTGTGAAAATTTTTCCCGAATTCAGATTTTACAGTTTGCCTCTACTACAGATACTGCAATATAGGTCAACCAGAAGCTGGAGAACAGAGCAATTTCTTCTTAAGACTTCCATTCTTCCTTTCAAAAACATAAAAGTCCTCCCCAAAATATTCCCCACTTTCCAATCTTCTATACCATAAACATCTCACATAACCTAAGAGACTATTTAATGTTTCACAAGAGAAAGCAGTAGGCAGGATTCATGGCATGGAAAACCAACCAAAAGGAGAAGCTATAAAGGAAATACTGAGAAACAGTTGACAGCATGATAATGCCATGAAATAGTAACACCTGACAAGAAGTAACTATTCTCTCATCTGTGAAGACAATCAGCTTTAATAACCAAACTGTATTCCTGCAATGCTATTTAAAGTGTTCTTACTAATTTTAATTCCACAGTTTGTTTCCACAGCATCCAAACTCTCTCCATTAGCTTATAAATTACAAAGCTCCAGGTTTAGATTATTTTAGGTTTTTCTCACATTGAGGCACATACAAGATGAGCAGCTGTAATGGCTCCTCATCAAAGATGATGTGACAGACCCCACATGCCTTCTTCATCTGCACATCACAGTTTCTCAGTTTCTGACCACATTTTGCTTGGTGTAGCTTGTCCCATCATTGTTTCCTCCATAGTAAGCCTGAAGTTTAAGATTTTAACTTAAGTGCTTATAACGGTGCTCTGGACTAGTATTGTGGAAACCAATTATAGAAGAAACACAGGCTCTGTTTCAGATGCTCTGAAACCCACCTAGTCTGAATGTCTCTGGTAGGCCAAAAAAAAACCCTATTCCTTCCTTTCTTTCTGTAGATTTCCTCCACATCCTTTTCTAACCTCATCAAGGTGAAAAAACAATATGAGGGTCTATAAACAAAAGTGTATGCAGAAGGACTACCAGGAAAAACATTTGATTTAGCAGTCTACATCTTACACAAAGGTTTTGTCTACACCATGGCATTAGAGTAGGATCAGGGCACTTCCTTTCTCTCTCCAAGAATAGATTTATGAAGTTGAGTCATGGACAACACATGTGGCACATGCTTCACATCAGGCTGCACATATTTAGAAGTTTCAAATGAATTTTGTGGCTTTTACTGATGAGCAGAATAGCTGGCTATGATATGTGCTTTGCCCAGACACCCTGCATCAAACCAGACAATGGGATCTTACCAATTTCCTCAGGAAGGTGTGTGAGAAGGTTCTCTCCGAGCCCAAGGTGCGTCAGATTGGTAAGGTGACCGATTCCTCTGGGAAGGGTGGTCAGCTGATTGTTAGTCAGAACCAATTTCTAAGGGAAAAACACATTTTTGCAAATTAACTCAATGATCTTTGCTTGGAATGACAGCAAGTAACAGGATATGTAGTTGACACATGAATGGGTTCTACTCTCCTGAATTTGAAGAAAAATTTCAACCATTCAGCAACACTTGCAATCTCTATTAAGCATCACTGAATGTAAAAATAAAAAGGTGCCTAATAAACCACATGCCTAAACATAAAAGATTTCATGAGTATGACTGAAATAATTTCTGGGGTGGCATTGCACTCATAGTACAGCAGTTAAAACCTTCAAAAAAAATTTTTTTTGTTCAATATTAACTAATAAAGCTGGGGAACAGTTAATAGGGACTAATTGTGGGTGAAGTTGCACAAGATTCTTAACTTTTGTTTCTATGTCCATTCTCAAATAGCTCCCACTCATCCAACAAGCTGCAATTAAATCAGCACAGTGTAAATAAAGGACATAAGATGTTTATCTCAACCAATTATTGTTTCACCTGCAGATCCTTGAGGTAAGCTATTTCATTTGGCAAGGATTCCAGTTTGTTTTCCTCTAGATCTAACTCTCGGAGTTTCCGCAGATTTCCAATTCCATGGGGAAGTTTCTTTAGGAGATTGTTTGACAAGATAAGAACCTCAAAAAAGAAACAACAACCAAACATAGAATTTCAGCAACACAATAAGTAAATAACAGATTAAGATACATTTTTAAAATAAATTTTCAAGTAATGAAGTCCAACGTTAGCCTACATTTACATTAAGGAAGTAGTTGGAAACGTAAAAAAATAGAACAGTGATTTAACATAATTTTTTTCAAGTCTTTAATGATATAAATACATACATTTAGGATATATTTCTTTCAAATATTATTATAAGCAATAATAAATGCAAAGCAAAAACAACAGAAATCTTATTTCTTCAAATGACCAAAGAAAAACAGTTTCTTCCTGAATTTGCCTATCATTTTGTTATGCTTCCTTATAGCCATCTCATAATCATGTTTTACATTATTTGCTGTGCTTGCCAAGTTCTCCTTAAAAAGCTTCCTCTTCTCCCTGTGTCCCCTTGGTTAGGAGCAGCAGCAAATAAACACACAGATGGGAGCACCTAAGCAGAACAGTGGCTTTCCAAAACGGGCTGCCATCACACACCCACGCCTACTACAGTGCTGCCCTCTTGTTTTTCTCCTCCTTTCAGATTTGAATTATAAATACCCCAGGTTCAATAAGTGTATCCTTATTTGCAAGGCCAGTTAACAGAGTTATTCATTATTCCACAGGGAAGTTAACAGGAGTAAACTAATACACCATTTTTCCTCCAGAGAAACCCTGCAGTTCTTGGATCAAGGTGAACCTCATAACAGCATAGTCAGCATAACAGTGAATAGTCAGGTAAATAATTACTGATTAAACAATGCTATTATCTAGTTCTTTAAGAAGGCACATTGAAACATGAGGATGTGAAAGAGCAGCCAGCGTGGACCCTCATGCCAGCCACACACAACCAGCCAAGGTTGCAAGTGCCTGTCTTCTACCAATAATCCCAGCTCTCACTGGCTTCATGTCATGTGAAAACACCACAGGCAGGAACAAAATAAAGACCTGGTAAGAATCAAAGTGAAAATCAAAGTGAAAAAAAGCCAGTGCCTGAGGATTAGCACAAGCAGCATTTCAGTGACCATCCTTTATGCACTATGACATGCACAAAGCAGTGAGAATGTAGTGTTTTAATCACCTATCAAGAAACAGAGGCAGGAACAGACAATATTACCTACGTGCAATGCAGCTGACTTAGCACTGCTGTGGGAAATAACATTTTGTGTAAACACCATAAACACCATCCAAACAGCCCTTTGTATTTGATTTTTTAATTACAGAGAAACACAGTGGTAACAGGTCAGCAAACCAAGCAGCTCTCCAGCTTCAGCAGCTGACAGACCACCAGCAAACCCAGCTGTTAGAGGTTACTAATTTCCCAATCATATCAACCACAGCCTTAACTTAAAAGGGAACTGGGCAATTAAGTAACTATTACTCTGTCATAATTTTTGCCCCACACTACAGGAATAATTAAATATTCACAGAAGAAGTCACATTGGAAATTTGCAATTTCAAATATGCCATTTGTTACAGTTCTTTAACAGACTTTTCCCACCAGCTCACAGAGCCTACAAAGTCCCCTTAACTGCCCAAACAAGTACCTCTATCCTTCTGTCCCTCCAAGGCAATAATTTGTCTCTGCTGATGGTACCCTGAGAAACAGGATGAGGGGACAGAGCAGGTTTACTTCATGCTTTTAACCTACGAGTTCTTCCCCCTCAAAGGCTGAGAATTCCCACCTGGCTGCCTACAAGGCTCACGCAGCGACACTCAAGGTGCCCCTGGCTGTCAAACATTTCATTACGTTTTTCTGATCTCTGTTGCTTCCAGGCTGGTCTCCAGGTATTGAACCAAGTTCAGCAACATTGCATTTACAACACTAATTCCTGCTGAAAAAACTTACTTTCTACCTGTCTAAAAATATAACTGTGCACAGAGGTTTGTGCACACTCATCGAGAGCCTAAAGAGCAACATTCAAAAGCTGTTGACAACAGCCACAAGCAGATGCAACAGGGAATTAAACAGCACAGATACACGTATTTATTTAGATTTATTTCACCCAAAAGTAATTATTACTTAAACTTGAAGTAGAGAATCCCTATGTTGCAAATATTCACTTATTTGTCAATTTATACTCTTCTCACCTCAAGAGAAACAAGCCCCGATACATCCTCAGGGATTTTTGTGAGCTGGTTAGTTGCTAAATTCAGTTCTACCATACTTGTCCAAGTCCCAAAGTCCAGGGGGAGAGACGTCAGCTGATTGTCCTGTGATTTAACATACCAAACATTTAGGGTCGGCCCTTGCAAGAAGCTGGGAAGGCATCTGACAGATTAAATGAACTGCTAACAGAAATACTTCATAACAACATAGTCAATAATGAAATCAGAAGAATAAAATGTTGGTAATTGGCCAATTTTTTTCAAATTCCACCAAGTGTTAGTGTTACCAATCTAGAGTTAGAGAATTGACTGTCTGTTACTAATATGAAGTGGAAAAATCAGAAGCAAGTCATTCTCAAGATCTCACACAGTGGTTAAAACATTTTTTGTTCTGTTTCTGCTGAATACAATGGATGGTGGGTTCAAAAAGGAACAGAAGGTTCACCATAACTTATAAACGTGCTATCAGCAAATGTATGAATCCTAAAAATATATAGAGTTAAAAGAAAATCCAAACAAACCAACAAGAGAATAAACACCACCACTAAAAAAGCCCACCAGAACCCTCCTGGGGGGGGAAAACCCAACAAACCCACCAACAAAAAAAAAAAAAAAAAAAAAAAAAAAACAAAAAAAAAAACCAAAAAAACACCAAAAAAACCCCCGTATACTTTAATGGCTCAGAGTAAAAGCATGTGAAATTACTCTGACCATGTTACTGCTCAAAATATTTCTAAAATATTTGATTTAGACCAGACACCACAAAATCTTTTAAAAGATGGTCATACAAAGTTCTGGTAAACAGGCAAAGTTACATATGGGTATGTAACATATGGGTATGACACAAACTGGACTTAATGCAAATTGAGAATTCATTTGTATCAAACTGTATTCTAAAACAGTAGCTACTGCTCAAGCATTTCTTGAAACAAATCTATTCATAGAAAAACATCACCTCTTTTCCCTACTTTAACCATATTAGCAAACTTAAAAAGTTCTTTTGCTGTGCTCTTCAACTACTGCCAAAAGTCTCTACACTTACGTTTTGAAAGATTGTATTAAAAAAATTGTTTTACATAATTCTCTTTATAATGTAAATTGTAACAGTGTCTGAGGGAGAAATAAGCTAATCTACATGCTTGTGTCATGTCCCATGTGGATATTCAAGAACTTTGCAGCCAGCGTTCTTATTTTCATTGTTCAAACTCAAGCAAATTAACAAAATCTTAACTAACATAAAGACACAGTAGTAATATCTTGATAGCACAATTTTAGACTAATACAGAATTATTTATATATGTGATAGCAGCAGCATCCACTTCAGCATGATAAATTCATTCCTTACATCATTAAGTCTGCCAGAATTCATGGAGCAGCAAACAGTGCTCCTCATTGATTTTACACAGTAGCATGTTTCTGTGCCTCACCTTCATGTTCAGCTTACTTAATACTTTAGCTCTAGAGAAAATTCCAAAGGGGATTTTATTGATGCGGTTGTGCTCCATATTGAGAGAGTAGATTGTGGAGAACTGGGATGGGCCACCCACAGGATAGGACTGGAAGCAGTTCCTGGCCAATGTTAAACTAGTCAGTTTGACAAGGCTGGATAAAAGACCCTGTAGAAAGAAGAAAACCACCCAAGAACTTAGGACAGATTTATTTGAATGCATCTCTTTTCCCTTATGGGTCTAATTAGAATGTATTTCCCCCCTCAAGTCCATCCCCTGAAGAAGTGTTGCAACACACAAACCAGTGTTAAATTTGATAAAACTTCCACCAGCAACAACCTCTGCTCACAGTCATCAGCCACTACCTAATTTCCCCCCTTCCTCCCTGCATGCTGACAGATACAAGAAAAGCAAACATACCACATTTAAAAGCACAACTTTGGGAGGTTTGGTAACTCTTTTCTCCTCTGAAAGCAATTTTTCTAATGACAGATTGCTTCAGGAGTGCAGGGGCAGCGAGTCCATCCACAGCAGCTGTTTTGCCTCCAGCAGCTCACCCACATCCAAACAGGGCCCAAAGAAATATCAACCCCACACAATGGCTCCCAAAAGAGGCACTTGATAATTCCAGTATAAATCTTTGGTAACTTCATAAAAATCCATATTGTGATCACAACTTGTCAGTGCCTTGTAATTATATCATATTAGTTTCAAATGATCAGACAGAGAAAAAGAATAGGATGGGTTTGAAAATTCAGTTGTTTTTCCCTTTTTCTAGAATATTCCTAAGTAGTTACTGCTCTATTTTCCCTCTCCCTTAAAAAATGAAAAGCAAGAAGCCTGTAGTTAAACGGGATAGCAATAGCTGTCCTTTGAATCCAGAGTTTCATTTCTCTTGACAATCTAATTAGACTCCAAAGTCCCAGCAGCCCGTATCTCAGTTTGTCTGTTAGTTACGTGCCAAGCACGTTGCTGGAACTGTGGAGATGAATAATGAGATCTAAATTACTGCTGAAGTGTCACCTTTGCTTATTACTACACCAACTTGAATCCAGCCCTATTTGCTTAAGTATTACAGAAATTGGAGATTTATGCATGGTATTACATACCATAAATAATGCAACATCTGCAATCAGGAATGAGCAGTAACAAGATAATGATTCCAACTATATTCCTAATGCCAGTATTTCTGGATTGCAATTTAAGCTCCACATTCACTTAAATGCTTTATGAACATGGCTTTGCTGTTTCACCAGAAAAGCTTTGGGTGCTTCTATAAATAGTTTATTAACATTATTGTAAATGAAATAGGATCTAATAGGGACTTATCTATATGCCCTGGCTAAAACTTTAGACACTGGGGGCATCTCAGTAAGTATCAGTGAAGCATTTTCCCCCCTGCAGATAAAATAATGGATCTTCAAATCAGTATTAATCTAACCTAATCATTAATTAGTATAATCTTTGATTAGAAAATATTGTTTCTACCTATACTTTAATTAACAGATATATAGTCCTAGGGTTAGGCAGTCCCTGAGCTCTAACACAATTTATTGCTTCTGATGGATCTGGGCATTTCAAAAAGCTGATTTTCAAGTCTGCTTGTATACCAGAAAATATCTAAAATATGTTAGCTAATTCACTCTAATAGCCTAGAGTAATTAAATGCATTTGAAGGGATGCAAGAGAGCTTTAGCAGTACAAAGAAAACAATGCTCTTCCATCTATGAGAGCTGTGGCAGCGATGCCTTCTTCCAGCCCATCCTTTTAAGATAAAATATTTATTAGGCATTGTGTCAGCAGCTTCAGCTATGTTTTGAAATTCAGAAATTTCTTCTACAAATACAGTTCTTTGTCTTATAGAACAGCACGTTTTATTTTAAACAGATTACACTATAAACTGTACACTTCTGCAAACTTAAGTGTTAACATATTGTTGGCAAATATACCTGAAGAAGGCAGCACAATCACAAAGAGGTTTGGATTATGACTGAACGTGTTTTAAAGCAAGTAATCATCCCTCACATTAGCTTTTTGTAATTACACCGTTGTTGCCTTTGTAACATTATCTGGGTGGGGTGGGCTAGCTTAGCTCTCATCCGAAAAGCAGCCTGGTGGCTTTCACTCTAGCATTTTCTTAAATTATAGTCTTGCCCAAACGTTTATTAAATTCTCTGTTTCAGCCTATCATCGCTGAGTTCAGAAATTTATCTGTAGAAAATTAGTTACTTACTGCCCTTTGTTACTGTAAGTGCTTTGCCTAATTCCAAGTGCAGTTTTTTCTTCTGTTTATAGTTTGCTATATACATCTTTAGATAACCTTTTAACTCATTTTGTAATAGTATTTTAGACAATTTGGGGTCGTGGGGATGATAGCTTAGGAAAGCAGTTTGACCATCATTAAAACAGAAAAGACTATAAACTTTATGTGGTGTCACGAAGTCTTCATATTAAAAGGTTCTGAAGAAATTGAGTAACTATCCAAAATAAACAATCACGTCAGATTTTGTTCCTGTCACCTGAGCAATTATTTCCAGGCACTAATGCTTCATGAAGCAGAAATACTGAGAAACACTTCTTGAAGGGTGGGAATCTGGACTCATTATTTAAGGTTTTCTACAGATACAGGACAGCAAATACAAGCACATGAGGTGTTCCCGGTTTTGACTCAAGTTGTATGACATTAGTCCTTCTACACTGATTAAATATACCTAATATTTACACAATTGACATAATTTACATTACATTTGGGTTAAAACCAAGGGTATTCCTCTGAGCCAAGATGCAAGATGAAATATTTTCCCATGTTCCACTCCCTTTACAAAACACTGATGCCCTCCAGCAGCATTCCCTCCCTCCCCACTCCACTCCCTCTCCTCCTCACCTCTGGTAAAGTAGAAATGTTGTTGTTCTCCAAGTTCAGCTCATCAAGTTCACTGCATTTTGCTAAAGACTTGGGAATTGCTGACAGCCTATTGTACCTCAGGCCAAGACGACTTAGACTGGACAGATTTCCTATGGGTAGAAAACAGGTGTTAATATACTGTGAAAATCACACAAACACACAGAACAAGGTGTGACTTCTGATTCTTCAGCCGCCTCTCACCCTACACTTCAAAATTTCACATGGTGAAATGGAGCTATCATCCCAAAACAGGAGATACACAGATTTCCAATGCTGAAGTCAACCATGCAGTAGATTGTGCATATTAAGTATTATTCTGAGGTTCTGCATAATATGATAAGCAAGCAAGGCTTATATCCTATTGTGAAAGTCCTTCTATCCTGATCTTGCTACCAGGAAAACCTACTATCATTTTCCAGATGTCCCCAAAATGACTTTTTAAAATTAAACAGTATCATTCAATGCCATGACTCATATTACCAGAACCTGGGCATGCATCATACAACTCAGGTCCTGGCAAAACAATTTCCTCTGCAGGGAAAAAAAACATTACATCCTCCAAAAGCATGAAAGCTTTTAGTAGGTGATAGGACAAACCCCAAAATTTCCAAGTTTTTGAGTGACACTGAAGGAAAAGTCTGGAGGAAGTCTACAAAAATCTGGACAACAGTGCGTGTAAAAATATTTCTGAAAATTGCTAGGCTGATGGTCCCAGTTGATATGTCTTTCTGTCAGGGAATAAAAATCTTGAGAAGCTTGCAATTTGATAATTTCCCATCCGAAGCACCCTTTAGCTCCAACCTTTACCATCTAACAAGTATTAAAGACCAAAACTAACTGCTCAAGGATGTTGTTGAACTATAGGGTGTGCTGGGGCATTTAGTCTCTCCTGCAGGTAGCAAGGCCTTGAACTTCACTGAAAAGCCATCTGTCAAATTGTACAAAGAAACTTGACCTCTGTCTCATCCCTACAGTCAGAAAAGGTGTGCAGGTGTGCATTTCCCATGGGAGAGCTTGTGAACAGGTTCACACAACCAGTTCCTTGCAAAACGTTTGCTGTTTTACCCTCGCTTTTACAACCAGCCATTGCACAACACCTTTGTTCTGCAAACTGAAGTACCAGACAGACACATTAGAAAGGAAACACACGATTTAACAAATGGTAGAATGAATAATCAGAAGTCATTTTAAAAGATGAAGGGGCCTTAATATGTAGAGTGTAACTGCTCGTTAAGTGAGGGCTGTATTAGTATCTATGCATGTGCACTGATACACAGGTTACTGGAACACAGCAAAGGAAGTAGTAAATGTAGAGTATGTCTGCTAGACAGAGAAAAGCTTTCAATAAAGCAAGTGGCAAAATATCTCTTTCCTGAACCTGGTCAAAATATACAGTAAAAATGCCCGTACATCACCAAATAGTTGGGAATGCAAATAATAAAAACTTGAAACAACAATGTATGATTTGTGAAACAGAAGTCACAAGAGCAGTGAAAGTAAAACAAAAATAAGCACAAAAAAAGAGCAGAAAACAAAAAAATTTAGCTCCCCCATAAAATTGCAACTGAAAAAAATCCAAAACCCACAAAGCCCTTAATATAGAACAAAAATTAACTACATCTCACAAATCTCACAAAAGAGGATGAGTTTTCAGTGCATATCTGGTAATTATCTAACAAGCTTGGCATCAAATTTTACTTAGTACCATCAACAACTAAACAAAAGTCAAAAGAGGTAGCTACACTTCATAGCTTAACTAATCTTCAATTGGGATTTTGAGTTCTATTTTTTAAAGCACTGAATTCTAAGCAAGTATAAAATTAATTTTTATAGAAGCAGCAGAGAAAGTCTTCACTTAATCAGAAAAGGGCATTTATAATCCAAGGCTATCAATATTGCACTCCAGTGCACAAATCTTCATCTTTTCCTGTTAAATCCTGCCATGCATATACACACTAAAGAGGATAATTAAGACATATTCTGATCGTACAGTCCACTAGTATAAAGACAGATTTGTATATAACTTAGTTATTTCATGCTGTATTTGTGAGATCAGGCATTTCTGGCTGAATGAAAAACTGGCCTCACTTCACACAAAAAACATTCTACTGCAAGGCTCCAAAATCATTAGGATTTGCCATCCTATGGATGGACAAAACACACCCTGACTGTATTTCTCTGAATTGTTATTTAATATTTTACCAAAGAATGAACAACAAATTTTATACAAAATAAGATAAAAACCTACTCTTCTTTTTACTACCTAAGACATGCGCTAGATGCTGATCTGGATTTTTCAGGCGAAAAGGACGAACAGGGAAGTAGACAGCGTGATGCCAACTGTTGCTTAGCAATACAGCATTGCTGTGCCAGTTCCAGATTGTGAGCACAGGCTGTATGTATGTGGCTCTCTTCCTACCAGCAATGTGGCATTTCAGAAAAATGAAACAAGGCAGCCACTAGAGAGAGTCAAAATGTACCACAAAGAAGAGAATGACACACGCTGGCGATCCTCATGACATTATCAGAAAGAAGGCATAAATAGCAGCTCCCAGTAATTTCTCCTTATCATAAGTAGCATTTCTTAATAGAACTTTATCACTGTTTCTTTACTAGTTATCTTTCTTCTCCATGGGAAAGGCACACAAATGCATAACAGAAGACACATCCTGCGTGTACCACATTCCTTATAATTGTTTTACACACCATAGCACTAAATACAATTGATCCTGAGGACAAAACCAGTAAGATTTCAGCTGGAGCTGCATCAGTAGCACCTGTCCCACTGCTCCTGGAAGGATTGTCCTGGGTCCAGCTGATGCAGGCAACATAAGCCACTTTCTCATTTCAAGCCAGAATTTATTTACAGCCCATTTACAGCCACTCAGTCTTCTGTCAGCAAGGCTCAGATATCTTTTCATCCTCGCAGTGCATACCCTCACCTCACTGTGAATGCATCCAACTGTGAAACCCTTAGCAGCTTTTATCTTCACATGCTGGACAAGCCAGATCTTAGTCACATATTCACAAAACGGGATGACCCTTAGAGCTCTTCCCTCTGCTCACTGTGTTCGAGTTAACTTTTCTTTTTAAGAGTAATGCACCACTACATTGTTAACATTTGCCTCTATAGTCCAGGAGCCCGCTAACATGAAAACCAAGTGACAAACTGTTTTCCCACAGAAACTGTTACAAGTTGCTCAAGACCACACCTGGTGTGTAAACACCACCAATGATCCCACTTAGAGCTCCCTGAGCTCAGTACCTAACTGATACTCGTACTTGGAATTGCTTTACAGCGCTTGCACTCATCTCCATCATTTCCAGCTCAGCTACTGCTTTCCAAGATGGAACAGCAGTAGGTATCTGCTGATGGGCTGTCAGGTTAGGTCTAAGGAATAAGGCAAGGAAGGTAACAAGTGATCACGATCAGCTCAGTCAGACTGACATCAGGACTATTCGCAGTTGTACTTTTGTCACCAAAGCTGTACCTCAGCAGCTCCTCTGAAACAGCCCCTCACAGGTAATGACTCAGAAAACACTGCACTAGATGTTCATGTATTTGACAGTTTGATAACCACAAGTGAAAAGCAGATAGCAGCAGGAAAAGCAACACGCAAAACCCCTTCCAACTTGTTTTCTTGAGGGCCCATTATGAAAACCCTTGTAATTCAACTGCTTTATTCATTGGTACGTCTAAAAATAAGATCGTAAAGCGTAATAAAGCCCTAAACTCACACCAGGCCTAAGCAAGTCACTGAAAATTTGCTTTAGTTCAACTTCTGTCAGAAACAGTCACTCTTGGGAATAGGGTTTCACAGACATCTTGTCTCAGGTCCATTTTCTCACCAGTACAATATTAACACCCACGAGCAGACCCCAGCTCTCAGAGTTGAAGCAACCTAAGAACAGAATTAATAATCCCTTCACCAGAGTGACTTTATATGTTTCTCAGGATTGTTTCATTTACACAGAAGTGAATTAAAAATCCTTGGAAGCATGCAAATCCAGAAATATTGAATTAAACTGCTACAATAAAAGGGATCCAAAATAGATGGTTTAAATTAATTCTTTATTAAAGGTACTTCAAAAATATTAATCAAAGGAAAAGCAGGTGTTTGCCAATCCCAAAACAAAGAGAAGACAGGAAATAAAGCAGGAAACTATGCTGACAAAACAATAGTTTTTATAAAGACCACCTGAAGTGGTCTCTATTTTTAGTGGTCTCTATCTCTTTTTTACGTATTTCAAAATCAAGAGAAAAAAGAACTGGCAAGTTGAATAAAATAAAGAAATACAAATTCCTAATTCAAAGCCTTACCAGTGTTTTTTAAATGGAGTGATAAATGCTATCTTCTTCTGAGATTTACCACACCTCTTCCTTTCCCTCCCTTAGTTAAAATAATCCTTCAAATTCCCTATCCTTAGATGAAGGGTCATTATTAATGTGAAACTCAGTTCATTGAGCTAATTTGCTATCAGAGTAAGTTGCTTTCTTATAAATAAACCAAAAGCATCAGATCTTAAAAATCTGTACACTAGAGAAACCTTCTACAGAAAACATTAAAAACACAAATTGGACTTATAAGAGCTGTGCACATCATAACCCCTTAAGATCATAGGCAACAATATATGTGAACTTCAGTACACAACAGAAAATCGAAGGAACTTGCTACAAACAATATGGCACTATTAAGTACTTCAGATGGTCTAACTTGTATAAATATTCTTAGATTTTGATTTGACTCAGCTTGGCACACAATGAGCAGTCACCTACTAAAGAACATTTTACACGGCCACATGTTATTTCATAGAGTGCCATGTGCTTAATTCACTGAAGCATCTTCTCCTAGCAAAGAAAATTTTCTGGTTTGCATACAGAAGACACCAGGTGTCCTTTTTAACTAACTGAAAGCAAGAGGTACAGCCAAAATTAATAACCCTTTTTTAAAAAAAATCAAACTTGATGTCACTTTAAAAAACATACATGAATTAAATTTAATACACCACATGGTATCACTCTTGCAGTGAGAATAACAAAGATGATAATGTGAAATCAATTTCAAATTGTCTGGGAGATAGTAGACATGCTGGAGATGGGCAGTTGTGGACAGAGATTAAACACTGCATTCAGGTATTTCAACAGTGGCTCCTGGTTTAAAATAACCCTGAGTCAGAAGATGACTGTACTACACTTTGTACTTATTATATTCTAGTTTTCCAGATATGAGACAAATTCTGTGACAACTTTTTAACTGTTTAACAAATTTTTAGGTGAAAGGAGCTTTTGGTGTGTTAAATCTAATCTCTTACAGAAAGCAAACCTGTTCCCCTGATAACTGTAGAGTAAAATGAAAGGCTTCAGATAGAGTGTTTTAACTTTCAGTTGCACTCCACAAGCAGAAAGCAACAGCGCAAAGTGACTGGTCCAAAAAAACACCCCAAAAGAGATCTCAGTGATCTTGTTGCACAGGAAACAAGAACAAAATCCCATAGTCATTATCCATCTGGTTTGGGGGCACCTTCCTCCTAAATTGAAGCCTGTAGGTTTGTACAAATTTAAACTTGTGTCACTGATCATTCATCTGAGAGACAACAAATCCTTTCTACAATCCCTACATCCCTAATGTTTAATATGCTCTGGCTAAAGGCTGATGCCCTAGAAAAATTGGGAATGGGGACAGAAGGGTGATGGGGGTGGGAGTGTAACCACTCTTAGCAGACCTGCAGAAGAGAAGAGAATCCCTCCTGATCATTGCTACCAACTATCAAAGCCAAAGCATGAAATGTAATTACTCTGTTCCAAATACAAAAGTATAGTTAAACACAATACAAAGTTTGACTTAATTTTACTGGTTTAACAGCAAAGTGACTTTTAGTGTATTTTAATTCTTCTTTTCAGCCACCAATACCTCCTGATATACCAGGCAGGCCAGTGTAGGAGGCAAAATCAAATTCACAAACTACCAAAGTCAGCAGGGTCCATTATTTCTTGCCCTCCTCAAACTAAAGTGCAGTGTCCTCCTTCTGCAAAGTCTAGGAGTTCTGATGAAGATGTTATCTATCAGAAAGTTACTTCACATTCATTTAAAATTAGTCTCTACCATCCTTACGAGTTTAAATGCCATATGAAGAGAGCAGAGTTCTTTCTACTTTCATTCTAACAGTATCATCCAATGACAGGTTTTCCCTCATTATGTCAATATTAAAACACTAAACTGTGACCATATGGGCAGTCATTTATTTTCCAGCTCTGCTTCCAGACTGTAACATTGCTGACTGTGTGAAAGATGCACACAAGACACTTGCAAAACCTGAGCAACACAGGCTCAGGTACCCAACATGCACCACACACCTACGTAAGGCTAGAGAAGACAAACTCTTAGTGACATGTTTCTGAAACTGTCTAAGCAATGAAAATTCAACCTAAAACTCATTTAATATGCGTTCATCAAAATGCATGTAACTCACAGACCTGCTCAATTCTGATGTGTTCTTTGAATCACTCTTCCCTTGTGCCTGCTTCTCACATAAAGAAAATAAGATTATATGCTTTTTCTTTCTGCAGTATACTAATCATTCCGAAGATGCTGAGCTGCAGTTATAATACATCTGTACACACTGGTCTCTGCATCTAATTACATGCATTCACTAAAATAACTGTCCCCTAACTCTAGTGTTACCAAGATGAATATCCAACCAAAATACAAAATAAAAAATATTTTTATAAATACATTGATTCAATAAACTCAGAATAAACTAGCTACTAGAAGCTATCCTAACCTTTAATGAAAGCAGTACATATGCATTTAACTACATTGGGTTTGCATTGGAAATGTATTAATTAAAACATAAAATGGAAATTATAGTTAGCTGAAAATGACACAAAAATACAAAAACACTTCACATTGAAACAGAGACAAAACCAACAGCTGGACCTTATTGTGAGCTATGAATGAAAGCGTTGCATTTTACTCAATTCACACTGCATACAGTAAGACAAAGCAACTGAAATTTATTTAATTTAATTTTTCATTGGTAGACTGACTTTTTTTTTCCTTTTCAAATGACTGTTTAAAGCCTTTCTGGGAAATTAAAGATTTACATAAATGCAAATCATACTGTATGAACAGTTTATACCTAGCAGGCAATGCAATAAAAACATTAACCTTTCTTAAGTGAAAGATGTGTTTAATTTTTTAATTCTGCCCTACTATATAAAGCAAACATATAAAATGTACAACGCATGAATATATCTTCACAATTATAGCTAATTAAGCAATGTGAGAATTATTTTATGCAGACCAGGGTTCCATTTTGCATCCTGCCTGCAGTTGAATGCTGTCCAACAGCAGATACCAGGAGAAGAACCTACAGAAAGGGGAAAGGACACCATGAAACTTCCTGAGAGTGAGGGAAGAGTCAACAGTGACTTCCCAAATGTAGAAGCAACTGTTATGATTTTCTTCTGCATAACTGCCATGTCACACTATGAGATTTTAGCATCTACATCAACCCATGTAAACACTGAGACCCAAATGTCCCCTGCCCATCACATGCAGCACTGTCTGATCTTCACTAGTGTGAGGCAACACCTCACAGCCTCATTCCTGCCCTTCTGAACTTGGAGGACAAAATGAGCAAGTCACTTCCCATTTACCCCCCACTTGACATTTTCCAGTCAATTTCACTACTTTACATTTACTAAGTCTAGAATTGAAGGCAACAAGAACCAGAAGTTTTCCTTTAGGAGACCACCACGAGAACTAGACAGGGCTTACAGTAATACAAAAATTAAGAGTGTAAGAGTAGGAGTCACTGCTTTCAATCAGATAAAGAAAAGGCTAAACTTATTGCAACCGCCCAATACCAGCAGAATCCAATTAAAGAAGTTTAATTAACAGCATAGTCCAAGAACAAAACCTTGGACGAAGCACCGAATGTTGATCAGCTCTCCCAAAGTGAGCCTATGGAAACAGGCTTGACACCACAAAGCACAGAATGCTCACTGACCAAAGCACAAGGTCATCATTAAATGCTGAGAATATGAATATTGCTGTCTCTACAGCGAAGTGTAGAAGTCTCTACACTTTGCTCTATCAGAACAGTCAGTAATTAATAACATCAAACCCATCTGAACGTTGCCCCTGATCACTGAGGGAGCTGCAGGTGCACAGACGTTTCAGAACAAGACTCCTGCTTTTGCTAAACCTGCCAAATTTAAAATATCATCTTAAAGTAGTTTCACATTTCTTCAGAAATATCTTTACTTCTAGGGACTTAAAGCTGTCAACCACAATTTTGCATAACCTGAGCCGTACCAATTCTGTACATCTGGTTCTGGTCAGTGCTTCATGTTTTATCAACTGTGCTCTCAGAGGTACACCAGGGTCAAACAGAAGCATGGTTTGGAGCACAATTTCAACCAGAAAAATCAATCAATAAATACTTCTTAATTTCGTGAAAGCTGTGATTTCAGCTTCTGAGCTATAGTGCCACAGCGAAGGGGAGGAGGGTAGTGCAGAGCTGTAAATACACCTCCCATTTTCCTAAACGTCTCTTAGGAACAGTGTTATGTCAGACACTGGAAAGTGTGTCCATTAACAGAATTTTCTGTGCTTTTAAAGTCTAATTTTGGAACATTTTCAACTGACTATTTTTTCTCTTATTAAAATTTCTGTGGCTTTAGATGTCTGTGAATATGGCACGTTTGACTACAATCAAACTGCACACGTAAGCACACAAAACTAGAAAATTAGAAAGCAGATGAAGTATCTGGTATTTTTTAAAGCTGTAACTCTTTCTGTTATATTTCTTTGTCAAATAAGTTTTTCTATGCTTTCACATATGAAATTGTAAAAGTGAGGACATCTGTACAGAATGCTAAAATTAAAAGTTCAAAGAGGGAACACTCACAATGTGGTATTTGCAGGACAAAATTATCTAAGCTATCTTGTAATCCTAAGAAACAATTTACTCCACCCAAAATTTGTTTTCAGTCTCAAAAGTCCAATTAATAATTTTAATATAAATGGTATGTTCTTCACCTTCTTGTATATAACTTTTGGATATATTAGCGTGCCAGCTAAGTATACAGAGATAAGACACTGTGTAAATAAAAGCAGCTAACAATTCCACCACCCTCCAAAAGAAAAAAAAAAAAAAACAAAAAAACCAGAACACCAGAACATGGAGCAATGGGGGAGGGGGATGCAATCTGCAATGAAAACATTAAACAGCTACGATCCCACTACGATTTTGATTCTGGGCTTGAGACTCTCAGAGTGTGCTAAGCCATTCCACAAAGCTCATTTTTCTTACAGGAAGTGATCTAATATAAAAAGTACTTTACAATTTTCAACCAACAGAAATACTGATATGAATGTATTAAGCCAACATCTATAAAGCAAGGCATTAGATCACTTCCTGACAAGGAATATCTAAAATCGACATTTGTTACTGCACAAAAGCAAGCTTCTGCAGCATTAGTTGACAGAAGAACTTGGTATTTTTACAGAGTGGGTACATTGGCTCTTCTACCTCTGTAATCACTGCTGATGCATAATCCCCTCCCTGCCACTCCCCTGCATGTCACTCTCAGGTCCCTTTCTCACAGCTCCAGCATATTTCAGTACATGCTGTTAGTTACCAAACAAGCTTTTTTTTTTTTAAATTGGGCAGATTCTGAAATCTTTCTGTGGTAAAACCAACACTTGTTTAGATAGTCCAGCAGCTGCTTTACGAAGGGTTTTTGATGGAGAGGAAGGAACAGGTCCTTTCTGAGGGGAGGGAGAAATAAAAAGCAAAGGGGGCTGTTTGTTTTTCAAAGTAGCATGACACAAACACCCTTCCCAAGAAAAAATGAGGCCTCCATCAACAGGGTGTCAGCGGGGGAGGAGGGGACAGACCTGGCAGTAATGGAAAGTCTGGTCCATAACGGGAGGCTCACGGGCTCACACAACATCAAATATTTATAAGGAGCAAATATGCTCGGTCTGTTTTGTCCCTGGCCCGTAACCCAGCGTTTGACTGAACTGAGAACCACT
The DNA here is from genome assembly GCA_013397195.1 of Hylia prasina. Lineage (NCBI taxonomy): Eukaryota > Metazoa > Chordata > Aves > Passeriformes > Sylviidae > Hylia > Hylia prasina. Next base: position 195,408 of record VYXD01008550.1, on the reverse strand, counting down.
AACAGCACTTGTACTGTGAGCGTCCTGACACCTGGAAGCAGGTAGATGTTGCAAGAAAAGCCAGTGGTGGCAAGACACCCAGGAGCAGGGAAGAGACAGAAAGTGCAGCGGGAGCTGAGAGGCCCAAGGGCCGCCCCGGCCGCGCTCGCAGGTGGCCACGCGCCACTGACTCGCCGGGCTTTTCTCCGTACTCAAAGTTTCTGGCTGAACAATCCCAACCACAAAGCAAGCTGTAATCTAAAAATCATGCCACAGCTTGCTTTAATATGCTGAACCAAAACTGCGATGACTAAGAAATAAAGCCAATGCTGCTGAACTGGCTACGGCTGCCTTTTCTGCAACGTGCATAAATGGAGGCTGATCATTATCATTTAAGATGGAACCTAAAGTTTTTCCCTTCACTATTAAATTCTGTTTGCAGACCACATGAGGCATAAAGACAGATTTCTCATTTTAAGTTCTTATTGAAATACTATTTTTTTAACTTACTGTTTACAATAGAGATTTTCCAGTGGAGCAAAAACTGAACTAGAGTAAGGTTAACGACACGATGGCTCGCTGCAGTCTCCTACCATTATTCAGCTGTCTTTGGTGGTTTTTTGAGCTCTAAAACATTGATATTCAGCTCAGATAAGCATGTAAAGAGACAGCTACCAACATTTAAAAGCAAGTAACTTCTAAACATTATAAAGACAATGCAAGGGAAAACCTAAACAAAGAAAATAGAAATCCAGTCCAACCAGGTATGAACCTGACTCAAAAGAAACCACCTAAGCTTACAGAAACTTTCTGAAGAAATAGGTGAGTCCAAACTCTCTTGACTGCAGAGTGAGCAACCTCCATCTATTACAAGTGACTTTAATAAGTGTGTAATAACTTTGTGCCTCTCCTACCCAAAGACCTTTCCCTGTAAGTACAGTCTTGCAGCATATTATAACTGAGATTTTTCTGGTCCTTTGAGAAGTTCAGTGACTACCAGGCACTAAACAACTTGGTAAATCATACTATTACTCTGCACAGGAATTAACAGCATTAGTCTATAAGCCTCAAATATGGAAATTTCACACTTGCTTAGGGAATTTTTCCCATAATTAACAGTTTATCCAGGGAACTCACGCCCTAAATGTGACACATACACTACACGTAAGTGTTATGTAAAACAAGGTTCAGCAAGATTTACAAAACAGCAACAAAAGTAAAGGCTATACTTATGAATGGTCTAAGTTAGATGCAAACTCCAGATGGAATGGGATTTCCAGAGTTTAAAAATATCATCAATCCAGGAAGGAACATTAGTTCCAGTGGATACATCATCAGTGTAAACTCTGTTCAGGTCAAACTTTCTCGACCAAAAGCCACAGTAACTTCATCCTCAACAATTTACTGCTAGAAGAAAAGCTGGAGTGTCATTAAGTGGTTCATCACTTTACTATGAATTAAAGTACATTAATAAATGCTCAATATTGAATACTATTAAACTCATAATGTTCATTCTTTTAAGTATGTTCTGGTGACAAAGCTTAAAATCATGATGGCCTTGTTTTCAGTCTTTTTAAATCACAGCAGCCATCTTTTTCTGCCATCTGCTTAAAACTGATTTAACGAGATAGGAAAAATCATATTTTGTTGCTTTATCCCATACGAGATTCTGAAACCAACCAGGACTGTGTTTATCTTGGTCTATTTTTCCCAATGTAAGTTGCAAACTCTCTGTATTCTATTGCATAAGAGCTTGATAACCTTGTGGACTTGTGAGATTTTTTAGATGTTCCACCAAAGAACATAACATATACATAATTAATTTAAAACATTTATTATTTTAGTTCTATTTTTCTTTAGACAAAGATGTATGTTAAAATTATCTGCCAAAGTACTACACTTCAACTATAAGTATGAGCCTTTCATTTCTTCATATGCTCAGTTTCATTACAGAATGAATAACCAGCAGTAAACATTTGCTTATAACCACAGAACACCTTAAGATTTAGAAGTAATGGATTTGGATTTTTTTCATCATAACTCTCATTTTTAAATTATTTAAGCTAACATTTAAGGTAACAAGCACACCTTGCTTTAAATGCCAAGTGTGAAGCTGTGTTGAGCTGAGCACCAGTCATTCTACAGCCACCAACAAATACTCATTCTTAAATTTGCTCCCCTTACTGAACATTTTGAAATAGTGATTTATTTTCTCTTCTCCAACCTCTTCACATACCTATGGTTTCTGGCAGGTCCAGGAGCTCATTGTGCTGCAAGTCAAGGTTGGTGATCTGCGTGCAGCTTCCAATCTCTTCTGGAAGATGTTCAAGCTGATTGTGCGCTACATCCAGCGTTATGAGGTTACACAACTCACCTGAAACCAAAGGGAAACCAAAACATAAAGGACTTTAATGTACAGCTCTCGACAGTGACCTCCACACAGAGATTAACAGAACCGGACGGATTTTGGGATAAGCTGAAAAAAAGCTACTGCTACCATAAAGTTATACATATAAAATAAGGCATTACAGGATCATAATTTCATCAGTCAGATCCAAAACCTGAATTTTGAAAAGCTCAGATAAAGCTTTAATAGATTCTCCAACAAAATGTTATTTATTGATTTTATTCTGACAGTTCAAGCTGTGGAATACAAGCACAAAACTTGCATCTTACACTTATTTCAGGCTGACCAGAAGTTTAAAACATCACTAAATAAATGAACTGTATTAAATTTTGAGAAATTAAGATCTGTTTTTATATCATTAATTACTTTCAGGCACAAAATCAACAATTAAGAGACGGCAAAATTATTGAGCTGACAACCTAGTAATCCAAAATCCTGAATGCTATTTTTAAACATTTTTAGTCATCACAAAAAAGACAATTTATGATAAATAAAGTGTATGCAAGCAGACCTACAGCAAATAAAAGTTTGAAATAAAAGGCTTATCTATTAAGCATTAAAAAAGTTTGGATTTGTTTGGAGTTTAGAGCCACTTTACACTGCTTCATTTCTGACTTATGAATTAATTTAAGCACAGCTAGGCATAACTCTCTGAATAGCAGTTTCACCTATTTTTATGTCAAACACGGTGTTCTGAGCAAAAAGATTGTTGGGTTTGCAAAAAAGAAAAGAACCTACTGTGTGCATGAATACAGGCAGATGTATTCACATTTTTTGCATCTGATGGAGGTGAAATTAATGCATACAATTTGAACAGCTTCTACCCTCTCCAGTACAGATGAGGTCACTGCATTTATATATTAGAGCATGACTCAGTGAACAACGAATTTGGAAGAGCAGCAAATTCTTTTTGAGGAGTAAATGTCTATTTTTAAGCTTCAGCATTGTATCTTTGACACAAGGATTTTCTCAACAGGCCTGCAGGATTATCCTGGGCAAGTTCTGACGTGTGGAGTGTCTACTCATTAGGTCAGCAGATAATCATAACTGGTGATTTAATAAAACACAAAATACTATGAATTCAGACTCTGTATAGAGTTTAGACGTCATGTAGACACAATACTCACCATGTATCATAGAACAATTGTGAAAGGCCAAGAAAAAAGTCAACCTCAAAGCTTCATTATTCTGTTTTTCTTAGATTGTTAACATCAAACTGATATGTTAGCATATCTTATTTCCTGCACTAATTAACCCAAAACGGGATGCTCTTCTAGAAACTAAGAAGATGGAAATGTAAAGCTGGTGCTCAGGCAGCTACTCCAGCACTCTGCTTGCCCCCTCTCTTACATCAGCAATTGAGTCTAGTCCAGGCAACCAGAGGCAACAGACAAATATGCTGAATCCAGCACTGCATAAACCACACGTGTCAATGCCACTACCACGCAGAAGAAAGCAAATGTAAGAAAAAATTGAGCAAGAGTTAATGGTCTGTGGCAATGGCATCTTTATTATTCATGGAAAAAGTGGGCAAAGTGCAGAATGCAATAGGAGGAAGAAAAGCTTGAGGAAGACTTAAAGATCCCTCCCTTTAAACAAACAAAAAAAGAGGCTTACAAAACTTTACTAAGGTTACTCAAGAACCTTTACACTCTTTGGAGCACTAGTTTCCACTTCATGATTGCTGTTTTCATTTGTTTTCACTTCAGACCTTAACCAATGATGTCAAATTTGAAATATGGCATAAATTCCATTTCATTGCGCTGAGTTCTCATTTACTCGACTCTTCCCACTCTACATCTGCTGAAGTCAAAGAAACACTTGGGGGTTTTGCAGCAACATGTGCTGCACTTCATTTTTGCACCTGCTGATATCTTTGACAACAGCGAGCTCAATGTTTGAAACAAACATCTTACTACCTAATCCTGAGGAGGAAAAATAACGAAAAGTAATGCCTATGTCACTCTAGAAAAGTAAGGGCAACCAAACACTTTATTTTAATTTGGATTTCCATACTTAATATTGTTACATTAAAGATGCGGGCATTATTCTAAAAAGCAACACTGGTATGCATTTAATAAAAACACTGAATGTTAAAACCGACTGAGGACTACCCAACAAATAGAGCAGAAATCAAAAGTTAAAGCCCTATCAATGAAGCATAGTGACTTAAGGAAAGGAATTCAAGAGATATGGAAATACTGAGCTTTTAATTCACATTGCTCAGTAAGGAAACTTATTCTTGGACATAAAGATACTTATAGTTTGACAGCATTTCATCAAAATGGGTTTATTGCCCCCTCAAGGGTAGAAGGAGAGGAGAGATGAAATGCTATTGGCACAAAAACTTTTTTCAATACTTTAACTTGAATTACCAAGACACAACAGAGTCAACAAAAATCACTCCAGGTACATTTTTCCTGTTGCTCTCCATGATGTATGGCAAAAAAAAAATCTTACATCCAATATGCTTAACAAGGTGAAAAACACTTGGGTGATGTGACAGAGACTCAGATCACAGAAGTGAAGAGCATGAACCCAGCCTATCAACTTAAACACCCCATTTGAGACAGAAATGAAAGTAAGTCTGAGAATTACTTCATAACCTTAACAGTACACATATAAAGAGGTAAACTCAGAAACTAAAGATCAAGTCCAGCTCTTTAGTGAATGGCCCACAGGGAGACCAAACCCACACCCTTGGTGTCATGAGCACCATGGAGCTCTAATCAACTGAGCTAAAATGTTTTTTACATCTTCACATGCATAGGCATACAGAGGACCAGCCATGGCCTCAGAACTAAAATACTGGGTGCCCAAGTACGTGTGAGACCCAACATGGTGCACAAATGGAAAGGTTCTTCAGAGCACCTCGTGGGCTGAGGGCTGTTACTGCATGTGGGGCTTGAACACCTACCATGAGGAAAAAGGAAGAGCAACTAGGGATGGTAAGAGTTGCTAGGGAAGCTTTAGGGAATGGGAAAGGAAGGAATCAATGTAGCTTAGAAGGGCAAGTGTAGGAAAACAGAGGAATAAGGAAACAAAAGGGTCCAGTCCCTTACAAACCAATACTGGTAATGTCCTGTGGCCAACCAGCCCCACCTGGCCTGTCTTCTCTTTAAGCTCTATTTTCCTGGGTGAGAAGCTCTCTGTTCTGAGCTCTGAGCAGCAGCAACAGCACAGTTAATGTGACCAGCACTACTGAACACATCCCAGGCCATGGCATGAGAAGGGCTCTGGGCATGGCAAGCAGAGCCACCAGAGCAGCAGCCACACACCAGGGGCAGCTCCTTGCCCAGCTGAGTGACCACAGTGACCTCCCCGTGAATGGCCACACTGTGCCCAGCACTGCTCACAACAGCAGCTCTGTCAGGAGTTACACCAGCACAAACACATGGTGTGTGCAGTCAACACAACAAATAATGATCTGCAAATACAAAGAGGCCAAACTGGAGGCCATCGGCATAATGCTCTTCCCAGGAGCTGATGTTTCAGTGAGTGAAAGTGTCCTTCCTTATTGTCTGAACAGTGGCAGTTGTACTGAGGAAATGCTTCTCAAAAAAAAAAAAAAAAAGGGAAAAAAA
>VYXD01008550.1:174919-189425 GCA_013397195.1 Hylia prasina | reverse complement strand
AAAAAAAAAAAAGTGAAAATAAGTTTCACCAAGATACAACTGAAATCTGGCATTTTTGTTTTGCCAGGGTAAGAAGCATATGTCAAAATTAAAAAGAACGTTTTCCTAAAGCAAAGATTTGTTCAGGTCCAAAAAGAAAAATGTCTAATGAGTAAGGAGCTCATGATCTTATTCACAGTAAAGGAATCAACATTTGCAATTTGTGTACTACACAAAATTTGCTGAAACACGTTATTTTGATTTAACAGAAATAAGTCAGCTAGAAATGTGCAGTAGATCAAAATCAGCCTTAACCAGAAAGCAATTTCCTCAAGAAAAACCCATTCCTTTTCATTATGTGGACAACTCCTTTTCATTATGTGGACAACTTCACTAAAATACTGTTCAAACACCCAAAATCCCTACAATAAGACAAGCGCTGCTATAGGGAAATACTAACCACAGGTCAAATGAACTAACTCTTTTTGCCACAAGTAATGTCCAAAACAGACAAGTTCTCAGCTCATAGTAGTGAATAAGGGATAAAAGATAGAGGACTAATTGCAACTGCATTGAAGGGATAGGCATCCTCACAACAACTAAAAAATAAACTAGGAAGATGCTAGGGTTTTGAGTTAGTTGTTTTTGGGGGAGAGGTTTTTTCCCTTTTTTTATTATATTGCATTATGATTGCAAAGGAAAAAAAAGCAATTAAAGCTCAAAGTCTGCCAAGAAAGCACACAGGAATTGCATGTACTAGTTGGCTTGACAATAAAAGATTTTAAAGTAGGAGCAATGCCCATTTGAAAAACATAAAACAGTTTCTCTATAAATAACCTTCACAAAACAGTCAGTTACACCCTAACATGTAGTTTTTAAAAATGTTAAAAGGCTCTAAAAAAAAAATCACACAATTCAAATGCATTTTCAGAGAAGATAGTTTGTGAAGACTCTAACCACCGTCCATTTAAAAAAAACCTGTAAAAATACATTATGTATTCACCTCAACAATCCTTAAAAAAGGTGGAGTGAGCAATCACCTCACTGTTGTTCTCATACACACAAAATAAATGTTATAGTATGACAATGCTAAATATACCTGCTTTTAAAAAAAACAGTACAATGTAATGACTAATATTTTCAGCATAATGAGGCAGAATTATAGCCCCATTTCATGGCCAACTTTGAAAGCCTGTTATGACAAGAGGGCCAGGTTACATGCCTTGACTTAAAAAAACTCTGAAAGTTCTTTCTGGCCATTTATATGCAAAAATGCTTCATCAAAAAACACTGAAATACACACAAATTAACAATTGGAGAGAGTATATAGGTCAATAGTAAAGAGGCTTCAGTGTCTCCAATCACAAATTCAGTCAGTGGGCACCACTCTTGGATGGCAAACACAATTTCTAATGTAGCCTGTTTTCCACTGGATTAACAACATGCCTGCCCGTGCTTAAGCAGATTGAACATTATGAAATCCTTCACAACATGATAAATCCTAGGCCAGATGACACAGCAAGAGGATCAAGACTCTTATGGAAAGTAGAAGGAAGAGGAGAATGCAAATATAAGTGGGACTTCAGTTGACTTAGTCGGAACAGTGGTTTTGTAACAAAACAAAGCTAATTTGTAAGTATTAATTGTCCAAAATCAGCAATGCTGGGAACACGTTACAAACAGTTCCCATAACTTTCACAGTTATTCATCTTTCACTTGGTTCTCTGCTGGCAAAGGAAAAATAAAAAGAAAAAAGAATTTTCAGTCCACAAAAACTCTTTGGGATAGGTTTCCTGATTTTAGAAAAAAAATTAAAAACAATTTAACAGTTTTGGAATATTTTGCCTCTCTATGATATCCAAGTACATCACTGTGACAGACAGCCGGAGCTCTTTGTTCTGCATTACCAGCTGCCAAAAGAACAGGTAAGCAGTCAGAGCTATTCTGAATTATTACTGCAGAATTGTAACTTACACAGAAGAGTTACCGAGGAGAAGGAATTGAATTTTAATATGGTCATGAGTAACTTAGTGACTACCACAGTTAAAATACTCATATATGTAAGAAATAAGCACAGTAATATTATTCAGAATTTGCAGAATACATACCAGGATCTAGTTGTGGGAACCACTGAAAAACCCAGAAGTAAAAGCTCAGCTGAAAAGACTCAAAATCTGCTCTAAAACAAGCTTCAACAAGACACAACACAGACTTTTTATGTATTGCTTATAACTGAAAGCACCAAACACAAATAAAATTAAAAACATGTTCAAACAAAATCCCAAACATGTGAAATGTAGAAAAATGTCTTAGCAAGGGCTCAAGGCAGGGTTTGAAGTGGACAGCAGAACTTCATTTGAGTGCCAAGACAAAGGCAAAGTCATGCACCTAGCAGGGAATAACCGTGTAAAGAGATATAACCTTGCACCAGGAGGTGAGAAACAGCTCTGCAGTGAAGGACCAGGGGCCCTGGTGATGCTGAACCTGGGGTAACATCTGGATCCCATCCATTCTGAGTGTGGAAAAAGCTCTCAAATAATAAAGGCTAACCACCTTCCAGGCTGCATTAGCAAGGGCAGCCCCTCTGTTCAGTACTTATGAAACAGTTAAAATAACTGCAGCACTGATTAAAAGAAAAAGGAAAAAAAAAAAAACCATCCTGGACTTCTAACAGGCAGTCAATATCTACTGGAATTACACTTGGGGCATCATCCCAGTAAGCTCTGCAAGTAAATCAAAAAGGCAGAAGCACTTTATCATTATCCTAAAGCCAGTATGAAGAAAATAAAATCAGGCATTTGACTAGCTGACAAGACAAAACTGCATCCCCACAAGGGCTTTCACAAGAATCAGAACCCAGATACTAAAGCTGAAGCTGGTCAAAAGAAGTTCTATACTTTTCCTGCAGTTCAAGACAACCACCAGAAGTGGATCAAATAAGCAGTCGCTATCTCTGACTTCCAGAGAGCAGCACACATGCTCCAATGCCTATATTTAATCCACTCCTGCTCACAACTTCATGCTTTTGTCACAATAAAATACAAATAAATAAAAGTATTCTCAACCATTATTTGCAGACATTACCACACCAATTAAGCCCAGAAACACAATTTTTTTCCCCCCCTTCAAACTCATGAAACACAGAAAGGTGTTCTTAGATACAAATAATGTAAACAAATATTTCTCTATATTGTCAGGTCTGGGGGAGGGGGGGGGAAAAAAAAAGAGGGAAATGAAATTCAGAGCATTACTGAAAGCTTTACAACTAATGAGGCACCACGTTCAGCATGGAATGAGTAGACCTGAACTAATGTGGCTGCACACATCTGGTCCACTGTCTAAACTACTGAAAACAAAACAGGTGCAAGTGTTATGAAAAAGAGTTTTGAAGCAGTGAAGAAACCACAAATTATCTAAATATTGGGTAGATGGGGGAAGAAAAGAACAGAAGAGAGTCTCAAAGACATTCCTGGTCTGGTGTAGGCAGATTCCCCAAACTACATTCTAAAAATATTTCCCTTGCAGAACAGCCCTGACCAGATTCTCCCCAGATAGAGTTGCATTCACAGACAGAAAACACAGTATTTGGAGTCGCAAGAAACTTGCAGAAACTATGTAAATGTAATTTCAACCACGATGACAATATTATTTCTATTTGAGTTGTGTGTGCTAACATGACAAAAATATTCAAAACTGGTATAAGATGCAACCTTGTCTTTGCAAAGAAAGTATTATCAATTTGACTGTGCAAAACAATTCCTTCAACGCAACATGGAGGAATGCAATAAAACTCCAAATATAAGAAATTCAAAAGGCTTGCTTAAGTAACAGCCTGCAAACTGAAACATTTGCTTGGCCTCATCCCAAGACAATTCCTCTGGTTTTCATCCTTCTCATGCTGACTGCCTGACTCACCAAAGCATTCACATTCTTCCACTCTAATCTTCCACTTTTTGATCTCAGTGGAATGGACAGTTTACCAGATAAGGAGATGAAGCTGGTGTCCACCTTGTGAACTCATCCCCACAATTATCCCTCCAGACTGTCTTTTGGCAAAGTTCACATGGAAACCTTTCCATTAAGGTTTTATTTCATGGATGCCACCAGAAATCAAACAGCCAGGTGAACAGGTAAGTTCTGCCTTGCACTCGGGGGGCTGGGTGTGTGTATGTATACATATATATATATGTGTATACATATATATATTCAACATCTGCATAACAGTGACCTTTATGGTCAGGAACAAGATTCAGAGCAAACTTGCAGGCCTTGCTACGGATGAAAGGCATTTATAGGAGTTTAAAGGAAAAAAAATGGCCAAGCCTTTGGAAGAAGACTGTACTGAGAATTACTAAAGAAACAAGCTGCAGGAAAACCCTGATACAAAAATAGCTGGATGTGGGCAAGGAGTCAGGTTAAGCCTCAAAAATAAACTTACTTTCTACACACGTTTGCTTAGGGCTAGAGTCAGAACCAGATACAGGGCAAGATGCACTCTGAAACAATTTATCACCACTATTAGGTATGATGCAATTTGTAAGAAAGAAGATAGAGTAACTTTACCACCAAGAAACACCCATCAATGGATCCTCACCACTATAAATAAAAGCATTACAAAAAATTGTTTCAGGAAGGTGCAGCTGAGCTACCAGGATTCCAATAAGCTACACCAGCTTCTGTGGTACAAGACATGGAAAGCAGCAGGAAAGGGAAAAAAAAAATCCTGAAAATGTAATTTGATGCATTTTTAACAGCTCCCTGCAGACAGCAAACCACCCTTTCTCAGGGCACCTGCAGTGCATCTGACATGCTTATATACAACAAGAACAACCCTACCTGAGAGGCTTCACAGTGAGCTGCAGCAAGCCCAGCTGATCTCACAGCTCAGTGTGGGCCAAGCACGGTCCTGCTCTCCCTGTTCCAGTTCATGCTCTCCCACTCCTCCTCCCACACCAATTCCAGGCTGATCTGAAACTACACTGATTTCAACTACCCAAAGTAATAGACAACAAAAGTAGCATCTGGGAAGCTGCCAGGAGGGAGTGGATACTGCCAATTTCAGTATCATGAAGCTGTTATACATCACCACATCCCTTTCATGAAAACTCCCACTAATTCACCTGCACAGCTTTTGGCTAAACATGAAAAAAAAACCAAAGCAAAACAAAGTATTTAAGTATTTTTACATCTTATTCAAACAAATATGTTTATATTTGAAAATACAACAATGCATACCAAGACCTCAGCTTACTATAGTCAACTGAAATAATTTCAAATCACATTAAAAACATAGAAGCAATATGCATGTTGCTAGAAAAGTGTTAAGTCTGATAAATACAAGGAGAAATTATTTTGTATGTACCTACCTATAATAAAGCAACTGGACGCAATGGAATGAGAAGTGCTTAATTCTGGGGGGAAAAGACCAGAAACACACATCTGTTTACTAACTATAGATAATAACACTTCCTCTTTCTTACTAAAATGCTTGTTTCAAATGCAAAGCAACTTTTCCTCAAGTGTAGTTACCTAACTAAAGTTCATGTTGTTTAACTACTAAAGACAGTTGAAAGTCCAAAATAGAACCAAACTTCAGCTTATTTCCCAGCAGCTCAGAGCTGGCAGGTTCACCTCTTCCAGGTTTTCTGCAAAACAACAGACACCTTAAACAGGTCAGCTGTAAAGCAGTTTCCAGGACCATCTGAGAAAAATGTAGACAACAGAGGGAAAGTGCCGCATCGAAGAACAATGGAACACACTGGTACAAAAATCAACTACTCAAAGACATACTGGGTGTTGGAAGGAAGGTCCTAATTATCAGAGCACTTAAAAGTCCATTGATTTATTTTAAAAGTCCATACATTTAATTTATTTCAATGAGAGTAGAAGGAAAATAAACTTTATTTTATAAGGCTGGAGACTAAAGATTCCCAGAAAAGCAATGGGATGATTGCTTACAAATCAGATGACCCTTTATTTTAAAGCAACAAGGTCCTAAAGTTGGATTGCCATTTAGTCTTATAAAAAACTGAAATTTTTTGTTTAGTAACAGTGAAATTCATCACAAGTCTGTAGCACCAGGGTAAGACTTAATCCCTCTTTGAGGGAACAATAGCAACATTTTTCAAACTGAAGTCTAGATCTTTAATTTTCTTTTTGTCCAGACCAACCTTTTGTAGCACATGTACTTTCAAAAGATAAAGAAAACCCAGGATTCTTTGCACAGTGTGCACCAGATCAGCAACACGAGCACATCTCAGTTAACTGCTGCAAGACTCTTCCTTGCTGGACAAGTCAGCAGGTTACATAAGCTTTGAATTTTTAAAAATACGAACAAGCACACTAGCATGCCATTGTGAGCTTTAGGCCTTAGAACAATGGGGCATTTTTAAAAAGAATTTGAAATGCTCCACATGATATTGCTTTGTAAAAGATAATGGCTTCATTTTACTTCCCTCTCTGCAGCAACAAAACTTTCTGTGTTATTTACAAGCTGATAATATGAGTGCTTGCTAGTTTATAGTATTTAGATAGTGTATTATAAAACATACAAGGGATTAGAAGCATTGAGACTTAAAAGGGAAGGGGGTTTTTTTGAAGTGCATAGATGAAATGTAGAGAAGTAGTATTTAAAGAAACAGAAATTCAATTGGAAAGTCAGAAATACAGTTCTCAGCAGTTTCATTTTTCAGCTGTTTTCAACTCAATTATTTCATCAAAAAATTAACATGAAAGTGAGAGTAGAAAGCAATTACAGAAGTTAAACTATCTTATCTGGTGAAAAAGATTTTCAAGTGCTTGTCTTATGAGTCTTGGCAGTTTACATTATTTGTTACTTAAACACCAATGAATTTTATTTTTCACCTGATTCAATTTCAGGCAACCTAGTCTGAGAAATTTACTTTGAAAAAAAAGGATGCTGTTGAATGTGGCTGTGAAAGGGTTTGTTTCCCTTTGAAATTCTTCATAAGGGTGACAGTTGTCTTGCATTTGTGCTTCTAAAAGGCCTTCCACAATGAGGTGCTGACCCGTAACAAGGAACATGAGCATTATCACAATTCAAATAAAGGCAGGACTAACCGCTGGGTACAAAGACAGAAGTCAAGTAGTTAATGTTCTCAAGCTAGGGTTTTACAGAGAACAGAGAACACTGTCTGTACACATATCAAGACAATAAAAAAATTACAAAAGAAACAAACAAGTCACATGTTCATGACACAAGTACCTACTAATTTTCCCATCAAGCAGTTGCACATGATCTCTTTCAAGACTACTGTGAACAAACACACACAGACATTACATACTTTAATGTAAATCATATTCAACAGATAAAAGAAATAAAGAGGTTTCAGCAACAGCAATGTCTGCAGTATCAAACACACCTAAGAGAACTTTCTAAAGCACAACACCAACCACTACAATCCAACACCTCACAGAAGCTTTTTCTTTACACACCACTGGTATTACTTTCAATTTAGGCAGCATTATCGTAAGTTGAACCTCAGAAGATGGCTCTTTGCTACATTAACTAATAACTGAGCCACAAACAGAACCAGGTACAATACTGACAATGGTATAACATCTAAATTGGCCACAATTTCTTCAATGAATGTAGAAACACGAAGTATGCTGGGTTTTCTGTAAACATCAGCCCCATGGTTTCCAGTATGATTTGCTGATCAGTAAAAAATTCAATGAGACTGTTGAACTTAAACTGAAGTGTCAAAATAGGTGAAAATTGTAACTCCTTCATTCTCCCAAGGGAAATTCAAAGGATTGCTGAGATGCTCATGACAACTCAAAAATCATGCGGATCAGAAAATATACCACATCAACCACTTCATTTCTGCCCAGCAAAAAGTGTTCCTGTGGCTCCAGCAGAATCCATCCCCAGAAGCTGCTACAGGGGGCCAAAGGCTCAGACCAACAGCTGGCATCACCACTGCATTTCCTCACTCCTGTCACCACGGACAAAGCTCTCTGTCCTTGGCATTGCTGGTAACTGGATTTGCAGTTTCAGGCATGTCCAGGAGTTCCCACAGTCACAAACATGTTGTCTTATGTACATGCAAGATAAGCAGCAAACACTGCTGGCTTGAGAAAGATCTATCAGGTATACAAACAGGAGCATTTCCCAAGCTTTGCAAAATCAGTGACCATAAGGGCCACTTCAGTAGCAACACACTCACACACACTGGCTTGGACAACAGGAGAAAGTCCCACAGCAGCTTTTGGACATAGGGCATGGGAATTATTACTCACAGTGTTACCAGGGCTTTCACACAGTTTTTTTTCACTTGAAGAAAGTCAAAGCAGTTTCTTAATGGTGTGATGTTTATGTTACTCCATCCCCTAAAAGGGCTAAACTATACTTGAATTTTAAAAATTGGTGATATATAGTAAAAAACCTACAGAATCACGCTTTTAAAGGGCACACACATTGTTCAAATATGGCTTGAGAACAGTGTTATAAAGACATATTTTCCATGAAGCAGAATCTATTAGGAACAACATAAAAGTTTTTGCCATACAGCTTGTCCAGCACATTTTGTATAATAAGCCATTTAAATTGATAATGTACTTTCATACTAGTTCACCATCTTTTGAACTTCTGTAACAATGTTTAGAAAAACAAATACTATTCATTACAAAGTCATAAGAATCATCAGCCATGTGTACAACATTTGGTCACTCCAGAGTCCACGTATTAATATGTTCATGACCTATAAAAGGCAGACACCTGAACAAATCATTAACCTAGATTATTAACTGTTACAGCACCTAAGAGCTTGCTCATGGTAATAGCATGTAACTACCTATTCTAACTTGTGTAACTGTGGTCACACCCCTGTGTAACATGCCCATAATGTGTTTATAACTTGGAACAGTTCATAAACAATTTACAAAAAATCTTAAAACAAACAATGCCCTTTTAGCTCCTTTTTTTAAACCATCTGGGCTCTCAAGACACAATATGTAAAAGTATAAAGCAAAGATGAAAACAAGATACATCTGATTTTAAGATGACAGATGAAGAAAAAGGGCTTTTGTTGTCTAAAATAATATATATATACAAGGTATGGACTATTCTCCAGCTAACAGTGGAACAGTATGATCAAGAGCATCATTTTATGCAGTTTTAAATGAAGTGCAGTTGGAAAAGTGACAGTTTACTTACAATTAACTGAACCGCAAAGTGAACGTAAAAACAGCATCACACTTTCAGTCAGTATAATCACTTACCAATTTCAGCAGGTAGTTGCTTGATTTTGTTCTCTCGTATGCTAAGCATGGTGAGTTTTGACAAGTTTTTGATATCCTTTTCCACAGTAGTTATACGATTAAAGCGTAGGTACAGAGTGGCGAGGGAGCTTAGCCTGTACACCACCGAGGGGATTTCTCTCAGTTTGTTATGCCGCAGGTCAAGCATGCGCAGTTTCTTCAAGTTATCAAGAGAGTCAGGCAAACTGGTGAGTGAGTTTTCACTCAGAGCCAGCGTCACCAGGTTCACAAGACAGCCCACCTCTGCTGGTAGGCACTGCAGTTTGTTACTGTATAAATAAAGTTCTGTTAACTGCGTTAGCTCTTTGACAGCTGATGGAAGCAAGTGTATAGACCTCTTGGACAAGTCCAAGCGCATAGAATTCTCTTCCCGGCATTTATTTAGCTCTTTGATCACTTCAGCATTGCTGGATTTTTTGCGAGTACCTGTGGCAGGATTAGGTCTTTTTATCGTATTGTCCACTGAAAAAGCTACCCCAGGCTGCGTGCTACTGGAGTCCTTCTTTCCATCTTTGGCATCTTTCCCTTTGGTCTTAGGCTCCTTTTCTTTGCTCTCTTTCCCAAACCCTCCAGAGGCCTTAGCCTCCTTCTCCCTTTCTTTTGACGATTGGACTTTTGGATCCTTCTCTTTACAGTCCTTTTCTTTTCCTAGATTACTACTCATGGTGACTCAATGTTCAGCAAGCACCACATGAAATCTGTTTCTGAAGTCCACAAGAACAATTCAATGCTGAGGCAACAAGGATCCTTAAAACACGCAAGTGTTGAACCCGGGGAGGAGCTTCAGAGGTGTGACACCCATTTGCTACATATTGGTTCTGAAGGCACTCTTTCCTAATCCTGCTATCAGGAGATTCAGCTGTAGAGATCAGGTCAAATGCTCTGTATTAGTATTTCTGGAACACAGAGAAGAGAAGCCAAAGTTAGTGTAAATATAAACTTCCAGTTAAATATTGAGTGTTTCTACATCAAGCCTGTGCTCACTAACTCAGGTTAATGATTTGTCCTTCTGTTCAAATGTCAATGAAAAACCCAAGGCTAAACCAAAAATACTACACGTACTGCTCACAAGACCCGCTGAGGTACAAGAACTGTATTAATTAGTATAAGTCAAGGAAGAAAAATCATAATTCTTAAATATAATATTGCCTTCAGTACTACATTTGAATCATCTTACATCTTACCGAGTTCTTACAATAATCCCCTGGTCATCAACATATATATTCTCTCTTCCCTCAATGCCCAATCAGCCAATAAATGCCTGCTATAATTTTAAGTGCCTGCCTCTTAAAACAAACCGTACAGGCTTATTCTTTGAGCACAAAAGAATCTCAGTTCAATCCACAGTAAACTCTAATATGCTACAGTAACACAAACACTTTGCCTTGAGACCTGTCTTCTGACCAGCTCTGAACCACAGGTCTCTGCTTTTAATGTGGAGCAGAACGTTCTCACCAGCTTCACGAGCTTTGAAGAACCAAGCACAAGGATTTTAAAAATATACCTATAAAAAAGTCAGCCAAAACCCCAGAAGAAATAATATATTATGCTTCAAGATAAACAAAATTATGAAGGAATTTCTCTTGGGAGTAGGATACAATATGTCTTTACTATATCTTGAATTTTTCCCCTCAATGACTACAATGCAGCTTAGTAAGTAAACAGATGTCTGGAACCTATAAAGACCCATTTACATTTTCACAAAATCATCATGCATCAGGGAAAGTACCTTTTCTTCATGTCTCAATTCAAAACACACAACATGCCCAAGAACTGCATGATTCTGAGTAATGAGGAAGGTTTTTGAATGTATCTTTGTGGAAGAAAAAGAATCAATCAATGGCAACAATAATTTCATGTCTTCATATTAGTCCACCTTTTAGCTTTGATATGCAGTATCCACTGCTGAAGAAAGGTCCCTTGTTTCCCAGCCACCTTGTTTAAATACTCTTAAAACCTCACAGGAGCTGTACCATTCTCCTGCCATTCCAACTTCTGCACAAGTTCATAAAGCTCGTAATCAAAATCAATTAAATAATATTTTGTATGCTTAAGTCATCAGTAAGTACTATAAATACAAATATTTTTTAGCAGAGCTCAAGTAACCATTTTTAACTGTGGTCATGCTGTGTATGCTTACCTTCAAATACAAAAATGTACATGGAGAACACAAAGCTGCACACTTTGCTCTGTATAAATATATATATTCATTCATATTCATTCATTCAAAGGTAAAGAAAATCTATTTTAAAATGATCAGAAGGACAAGGCACTTTACCCCAGCTGCAAATCCTGATGTTTAATAACAATGCTCAAAAGAGAACCTGCCTCAGGAGGTGCTTTCCAGTCTTTCACCCTGATTCATTACTGCTGCAGCATCACCAAGTGTGCTACAAACACTGTAATAGCAAAAAAAAAAAAAAAAGAAAGAAAAAAATCTCCTCCCTCCCCAAAAGAAGCCCAAAATCACCTCCAGTTCCTGCATTCTGGATAACTCTGTTGTAATGGTTCATGGCTGAATGCTAGCAGCAGCAAGCAAAAACAGTTTTTAACTTGGAAATTTTTTGCACTGTCGAGTTTTCTAAAGCAGCACAAGCCAGTTCTTTACTGTGTCCTTAAGATTTCCACACGGCTTTTACACCATCCATTAATTTGACCTCTCCTCAAGATTACTAACCTCACCTCAGATTATATTTAAAACTTCTTCTCAGCAATGTATAATCTACATGCTTGTAAAACGCCGGTAATAGGAAACATAATGACTCCCAATGCAAAAGCACATCTGACTAAAGGGTGGGAGCCCAAAAGGCTTGACAACATGTTTTCATAATGAAACAGTAACACAAAGAAATCAAGAACTAACACAGTTTCTGAATTCTGATAATGCACAGAAAAGAGACCTGTAGCAGTGCCAGAACAGCTACTGCTCCTCATCGAATCCCCAAAGTGCGAAATACTCAAAGGGCTGCTGCTCTCTTGAGCTTTCAATTTAATCAAATTCAGGACCCACCAAGAGATTTGCTTCATTTCTTATGTGCACAGCAGCTGGAGAAGGTTTAGAAAGAGCCTCAGAAAGGAAAGACTGCTGGAGATTAGTGCTGCTGAAAGCAGCTCGGCAGCGCAAGTGCTCCAAATAATCTACACGTATTTCACTGCCTTTGTTAGCAATAACTTTAATTGTACCTAAAAAGAAAGTAAATGCTCAACTTCACATAAGTTGCTCTTCATGATCTCTACTGCAGATCATTCAAGCTGATGAGGTTACTCACATACATCAAGTCAAACACGTATGTAAACTTTTGGTGGGCATAAGTATAATTACATATACTACAGAGGAAGTTAAGTATGTTTCAAAAGGTTATGCATATTTTTCAAGCTTTTTTGGTTAAAGGACAAGAGTCACCATCATTTCTAAACTACAGTCAAACAAGAATTCATTGTATCTCAAAAGGAGAGCTTCTTTTAGAGATATTTTTAGCAGAAGGAAATTCAGTGAAATTAGCTAGTTCTGCCAACTACTTCCATTTTCCAATGCTGTTCAAACTGACTTCCTGTCAATTTTAATTGACATAAAAACACTTAACTATTATGTCCCAGAGAACTTGGAAAATTTAGTAAGACTCTTGCTTGGCATAGTATGTGAGGGGAAGAAAAACTTTTAGAGACATTAAGGAAAATAATCTCTTCCCTGTTCCAAATATATTTTTTTTTCAAGTAAAATATTTGTAAATAGCTATAAATAACCAACTTCAGAGTTTTGATTCACTCCTCCTGATGTCTGGAGAACATAATGTTCAGATGTATTTCATTTTTTTCTGTCATCTGTAACTGATGAAACTTCAGAAACAGAAGTGACTTCAGCATAAACTGTATCACCTTCCTAACTGTCTGGAAAAGAGGAACACATTTACCTTGTATATTTTAATGATTTTTTAAAATATGTACAGGCAATTGAAAAGAGATTTCAGTTTTTCTGAGCAATACAACCTAAAACATTTCTGCAATAAATGCTTTATTAAAAGTGTGGTAATGTAGGAACATTTTGCAGTTCTAGGAATAACACTACACTAATCACTGCAATTTGGCAATATAAATACCGATGTTTCCTGGTCACTATCTAACAATATGAACCTTGAGATAAAGGATTTCAACCAACTACTATTTCAGCCAACAGCTATACTAGTAAGGCTGTAAAAGCTTTAACTGTCTCCTACTCACTACTCCAAAGTGGTGGGACCCCCCAGAACAGGCTCTTCACCGCATGAATTACTCTCAGCAGTCTCTCACTTCCCAGAGGATGTGTTCAAGTGTCTTGTGACTTGCAATTATATGAAAGTTTCCTGTGAGTTTGCAGAGATGGCTTGAAGAAGCAATCGTTAAATGAAATAAAAGAGTCTCCCACAGCTGAAACATTTCTCTCTCAAGTGAGGAGGCTAACCAACAGCAGTATTCTCTGCCAAAGGAAAATCATCGTGGCACGTCATCTTACAGAATGGTCACTTTACAGCTCCACCTAAACCCTTACTGGTTCCTCTTTTGTGTTTCAGTAGCCAAACCAGGCACCTCAAACCATAAACATTTCTGATATTTTAAGCATGTAATATCTAAGGCATCATTTTCACTCCAGTGTAACACATTACACTCAACTGTAACAGAATTTCACTTCTGTAATGTAACAAGAGACATACAGGCCTGCATTTGGAAAGATTTTTTTTTACTACACGTAGAATGTTTTATCACAATAGGAATGATTTTTCTCTTCCTTCTATGTTTGTACTAAACTCAAGTGACACCACGTCTTGGGCTATTCAACCTAAATAACAGCAGAGGATCATTCCGAATATGAAACAAGTCGAAGAAATAAGGAATCAGCTCATACCTAAGATTCTGGAGTAAGCAGACAATTATTCTACAATATAACAGTAAATAAAATGTTCTGAGATTGCAATTCTGATCTAGGTATTTCTGATTAGTCAGCCCTAAGTGATTCTTAACAACAAGGCAGAGTTCAAATGCTATTTGGTAATTGCAGCAACGCCTCTTCACAAACACACACTAAAAAAAAAAGTCTACCTTGTTAAAAGTATTTACTTTTTAATTAGAGCAGCATGGGATATATCAAAAACATTTCATATTCCAGTACACCACGAAGATGAACACATCAATAAGCAATGGATGAAATTTAAAGCTTAGCCCAAATGGCTACAATGAATTTCCATTCTCAGTACCACATATTTAAAAAAAA
>VYXD01008550.1:155581-174909 GCA_013397195.1 Hylia prasina | reverse complement strand
AAAAAAAAAAACACCCCAACCACCAGTCACTACTTTCATTTGGAAAACCAAAGAGCTTAAGCCAACGAGTCACTTGCAAACAAGGCACATTCTCTCCTACAATTTGCTAGCTTCAAACATCCGACCTACAGAGTTTTCATCTGCATAAGTACATTTCAGCTTCTGCCACAGCAGCCACCACGGCCCAGCTGGGAGCAAACTGCTGAATCAGTCACCGGCGGTTGCACAGCTCCTCCAAACACAAAACCTCATTCAGAGGTATGGAGACAGCAAGGGAACAACCAGCCATCACTCCACCAGAGACCAAAAACTGCCCCATCTATCTCAACAAAAGCAGTGGTCCTGAAATATGCCAGCTAGACGTCTTCTCTTCTTTGGGAAGAAACCTGTTATTGCAGAGTACAGGATGCTCAACGGCAGCAGGGCAATGCTGTCATGGTCTGTCGTGTCAGCTACCCTGGCTGAATTGTTCAATAGAGAAGGCTAACCATTAAATTCATCTCAGTCCTGGAAGTGGATGGCCAGCAGATGGCTGTGCACAAACTACCAATTTAGCCTGATTTCAACACCCCAGGATGTGGCACCCTAATCCCCTCTCACACTGAGGGAGAGGCTTGTTCACTGCAGGCACAGCCTGAGCCCGTAGAGCTGGGTAAGGAGGAGGTCTGGGCCCTGACAGCCCTCCAAGCCCTTTAAACATCTTCATCTGCCACAGGACTGCAGCCAAGACCATCCTGACTGTTTGCAGCTCCCATGGCTGCCAAACAGCCGAGCATAATCCAGCCTCGCACTCGAGCAAAACCCAGGGAATAACTGAACAAATGTCAGTCCTGGGGGCAACAACTCCATTTAGACCATCTCCAAGGGCTTCCTCATGCTTCACTTGTGGTGTCTTAAATCTGCAAGCACACCTGCAACTACAGGCACCTAATTACAAGCCTATGTGCAATTACACCTGGAGTTACTATAAATAAGCGTATAAGTTTCTAAAGATTTTGAAGGTTGATCCCTGTGTGCTTGCAGAACCAGGCAGATCTCCCAGGACATCCCATCCCAGCTTCTGACACAACCATGCCCTTCCAGGGCAAATGCACAGGCACATGGACATCACTGCTGGGTTTGAAGCTTTGGAATCCATCTTTTCACTCACTGGTCACCAGCTGCGCTGCTCTCTGGAAACTAAGTGCCTGCACTAAGTGCCAGGTCACGTACCAAAGTCCAGAGCAGTCAGGACAAAAAGGCTCTACACTTGCAGACACAAAGTCACCTACGCAGACAGAAAGTCACCTACGCCTTAAATTGCTAGGAGGTAGAAATAATCTTTTGTGCCCTGCCTTTGAACTCACCTAGCAAGTACAAAAATATACATACTGTGATTCATTCTGTGTGCTCCAACATTGTCTTTACGAAGTACTCTCTCTTCTCCTTCGCAGAACAAAAACCCACTTTGGCCAAGTTATAAAATACCATTACATGTTTTTGTAGAAATAGACTCCAAGAGAAAAGAATTCTGGTAACTCCACTCAGCAGCTTATTTTAATATGCAGAAAGGTATTTTCTGCATGTGTGGCCCCCCAGCATGTACCTTTTGAGCTGCATGTCTCCATTTCCATGGCAACTCACTGTATCAGCAGGCTGTGTAATCCTGCATAACACATGAAATTTGAAAATCCTAACTTTCTAGATGAAATAAATTTCCAGGATTTAGTGCAGGTTCTAGTATTTCTTAAAAGGGTCATTCTAAATGGATATATTAGTCTCGGAAAACCCAGTTCTTCTTTTTGTGACCATACAGCTTCTCTATAGCGGCAAGAGCAAGCGCTCCCAACCCACCCAATACCTTCCTTTGAATAAAGATCACCCACTTGTAGCAAAAATTTAATTTCCAATATAGAACAACCTTTCACTATTATCACTACATGGCACCCAGACACAACTATTCAGATCCCTCAACAGCTCGTATAAACAAAGGAAGCAACCCGCCACACACTGTTTTGTTACAAATTTGACAGAAAATGGCACTGGTCCCACCAAAGGTGATGATACAAACTATCATCAAGTATTTTTTGTTCATTCACGATTTCCTCTGAGCAATAAAAACAACTTATCAAAACAAAACCTACTAACAAGGAGACTAAACATGAATAATGAGCAAGTGAGAAAGTAAACACAAAACGCATCAGCGGAATAACATATTATCCACTAATTATCTATATTATCAACAAATTAAGTTATATTGATCCTACAGAAATTGGGACAAAGCACACACAAAACCCCATCACAGTTAAACAAAAAATTGCTCAATTACTATCTAGAGTAGCATCCCATCTCGGCCCATAAAAGTAACGCAGGATTATCTACCAAAAATCTTGTTTATTGTAGCACTTCTCCATTTATTTATCTCTGAATTTGACGCAGTAAGTTTGCTCACCTTCTTCAAGATGCTTTTCTGTAATAATTATGATGATTTCACAAAGTTCAGTCCTGGATGATTCTCAGTCCCTCAAATTTTCTGACCATAATTAGTGACTGTAAGTCCTTTTACAGAGCAACATTATGCTAGAAAAAACCCTATCTAACAAATGACTTAAAATGTGTTTTTAATACAATTCTATACATGAAAAGGAGCCATGACTTTTTACCTTCCATGTTCTAGCAGACAAAGCCACAATAACTACATTATTGCAGCTCAGCACTGAACAGTATCTGGCCTCTCTTCAATTTTTTTTATTGTTTTTAGCTAAAATTATTTGCAGTTCTTGATCTTCAGTTAAGACAACAAAGTCTGGACTTACTTGTTTTATTGAGCTCCTAGTTTAAATATAACTAATGCACTGAAAAGGAAATCTGCAGTAACATTTACTTTTTAACTAACGTTATGAATTTGGAAGATATAGAAGTGTCTGTCAACGTCCAAAAAAATACTTTACCCACATGTTTCCAATTACACATCTTCTCACCTTTCAAATCATTAGCATATTTTGAATCTGAACAGTTCTTACAAAACAACTAGCTCCTTGACAGATCAGCATTCTTCCCAGAGAAAAGATAACCGCAATCAGCATCAAATTTGCTCTAACCTAAGTGTACATTTCTGCCTCATTACAACTAAATTAAATAAAATTTTTTGAAAACTGCATAATGATCAGCTAGAGTTGTTTCTTTATGATGGTACATTTTTCCAAAAGCTTACATTAAATATTACAGGAAACCAAAACAAATGTAGACTATTCTGAATGAAAAGTCAAAAAAACCTACACATCTTCTCCCTTACTGCTTAAGCAATGTTCTTTCCAGTGAGGTTTTTTTGGTATGGTTTTGTAATCCAACTCTTTCAGATAAATGCATCTTACCTTGTGAAAGCAAACTGATTCAGGCCAGGTTAATATAGATAGATAGATAAACAGAGAGACAGACAGATAAACAGACAGAGCACGATGACAAAGAAATTGCTTTCAGCTAACTAGCTGTAAGTTAAAATACTTCCATCTCTTTTCTCCAGGAAACATTTGCCTGAATATGATGTGACCGACCACTTCTGCCATCCAAATACTCAGATGCAAGAGCTAGAAACTGTCAAAGAGAAACGATATTTTTCCTGTATTATGTGTGCCCATTCCAGCTGGAGTCTCATTTTTAACTGCTACATTTCTGAGGTTAATTGCATTCTGCCCACTCAGTTTCAACTGAATTTTGCATTATTCCCTCCCTGTCCTCACCCTCTTATGTTGCATTGCTGCACATGGTTAAGCAGATTACCACATTCCAACGGGCACCACATTCCAATGGATTCCACGCTCCTGCACCACTGCTTGAAACGATGCTCAGGCACAGCTGGAGAAGCCAAAGGAACTCAGAAATACCTTGGGGAACTTCACAAATTAATGGCACCATGGAAATGTAGGCTCATTATACACCCTGAGGAGGTGATGAAGAACAAAATTGCTCCCAAGCCTCTTTCACAGCTTTCAACTGCTTTCCCCCATTGAGCATAACAGAATTAAACACAACGACATAATGCAGTGAAGTATTATTGGAACAAATAGATGCATTCCATAGGTGATTCAGGTAGCCCTGTATACAGCCAGAGCTCTGTGGCAAAGGCTTCTTCAATCACGTTGATCTGCGTAAGACTTCACTCCTTCAAGCTGACATTTACCAGCATCTGCCTGCCAGCCCTGAGGGTTTTTTGGATTGTTTTGGGGTTGGAGAGAGGGGCCTTGAGGGAGCATAAGAATAGAGGGAAAAGGTAAGAATTTACTTGGTTCAGCTGTTTGCAAGACTAACAGCTGGCAAAAGCACATTGCTTTGTTCAAGTTGAAGATAATCTTAACACCAATTTCATAACTATGGCATTTTTAGTTTAGATTAGGGACTTCAAATCTATTATAGTGTCTAGTGCCACAGTGAGTTCCACCACATATTCACTCCTGGCCACTCAAAGTCTAATAGGAAAACTACAAGGAGTTCATGTGGCAAAAAAAAGCTCTGAGTATTTCATACAGCCTGAGCCTGCTTCACCTCCTCAACACCAACAGCTTCTGACAGAAGGCATTCCCACAGAGCAAGTCAAACCCAGAGGGGGCAAAGAGACCTTTCCTTTCAGCTGAGACACCCCCCTACTGTCCTCCCCACCTTCCCCTGGATCACAGCAGCCACACAGAGGACAAAGCTCCTGCCTGGAGCACAGGCAAGCTGAGAAACAGGCAGGAGCAGGAGCTGGAGCAAGAACAAGGACAGGAGGCTGGAAGGCACAGGGAATGGGCAAGAAGCATCTGATAAGAAATTCTACATAAGGGAGTATCACAGACACAAAAATACTGAGAAAATAATCAGTCATCAGGCACCACTCCTGCTCCTTACACACTGCCTGGAGAAGGGGTCTTGGAGATGGCAAAAGTATGTAGTGATTGGAGAGGTATTAAACACACTCTGACAAGTATGGTCACCTACACCACTGGAAGCCATCTCATTCACACCTCCCTAATTCTGATTGCTTTATATTGAAAACTTAATTTTCATAACTTCTTAAGAGCATTTTTATTTAGCTTTTTACATGTTTTCTTCCCCACTCACCATGGAATGCATTAGCATTACAAAAACCACCAAAATTACAGCATTTGAATTTACTGTAAGTTCATCCACATTCTGACAGATTCCCAAGATGATCCCTGAGACTTCTTTCTCAGGATAGCTGATAAAAGTGAAACAAACAAGGATGAGAAAAAGCTCTGCTCACCTTCCTGTGAAGAACCATGAAATGTCCAGACCTACCATGAATACTCTTCATCCTCACCCCCACTGTCACGGACCCTGATGCACAAAACACCCTCAGCCCCAGCACTGAATGCTATTCTGCTCGTAACTTTGAGCCTGATTAAGAGATTATTTCACATATACTAACACTTCTGGAAAACACATGATAAATTGGGTTCCTTCACAGGAACAACATGTTTTCCTTCAAAAGAAAAAAAATGTAAAAAGAAAACCACTATGATCCCTTCCAACCAGACTCTTCAAAATCTGTTCAGATGAGGCATCCTTTTCTTTTCTTCAAAAAAAAAAGGCTTCAGTTACATTTTTCCTAGAAACAGTGAAAAACATGACTTCTGCTTGTCAAAAATCAGCTCAGTGATAGACTCTTAGCACACTTGAAAGGCTTGTGTATTGCAAAAGTAGAAAGTAGCAGCAGTGCTAACCTGAAAAATAACATGGAAAAAATGTAGATGCAATCTGAATAAAACAACACTGTATAAATATTGCAACAACACCTTTTACCTCACCACTTTTTAATTAATTTTTTATTAATTAAGATAATGGAAATCTGAAAAAAACTGATAAATAAGCAGGGTAGCTTAGAGCTACACTAAAGTTCATATCACTATCCTAACAAAATTAATATCAAAATTGTACTGTATTCCTATTCATACTAAGTGACATTTTTGAACCTTACTGCCCTTTGTTTCAGACAGAAAATAGATGTCATAGTTGTCTACATAATTCAGCAAGGAAAGAGAAATTACTACTGTAAAAACGTACCTAATGATGACCTAAAACACAGAAAATAAATGTTTGTAAACATTTAAAAAGCAACCTTTATAGCAGCTGAGGTACAACAGTGTCTTGCCAGGCCTGCTGGTCTCCAGGTACTTGTGCCTGGCAGAATCTGTTCCCATTGAATAAACGGACCAGAGGATTGCACTGAACTTTGCAAGCTGAGAACAGGTGATTCCCTGCATAGGGATTGCCCACATCTGCTCCTCTCTGATCTGCACAGAGGTGAGGATGCTCTCAGCTCCTTGCAGAGTGACCCTGACCCAACCTCCAACAAACAGCTCAACAAAGTGATGGAGCTTTAATTTTTGCACTAATGCACAGGGCAGGAGAGGGCTATTTCAATGGGACAGAGGGACATTCACATGAGTTGCAGAGTTTGAACCAACTCAGATTAAAAGACAGTAAATCCTTTTCAAACCAAGTGTAATCCAAAAAGTATTAGACATATGCAGAAAGCACTCAGAAAAAAATATACAGCCTCACAAATTGACTTGAAGGACTGAACAAATTTTAGTATGACAATATGCTCCAGAACAATATCTTCAAAATGAGGGTACTATATATAGATATATATACAAACAGTATGGGAATACTAGGAAAATATCTGAGGATGTGAGAACAGAGCTCCTGAGCAAAAAGAATAAGAAGAAAGTGAAACACTGTAGAAACACTGTACCTGAAACAAATCAAAATCGGTTTAACAAAGAAGCTGATTAATTTTAACTAATACTTGCTACCTGCTTGTTCCTTTTTTACTCAACCACTCTCAAAATAGTGAGGAAGGAAGAAAAAAAATCACAGGAATGACACTTCCAAGGAAAACATAAAGGATGAGAAAAAGGAAGCAAATACCAGTATGGGTAAAAGAGAGATGAAAACCACCAGCACGTACCTGAAGTGAGACAAGAATACAGGCTGCAAGGAACTCTGACAATGGACAGGAATAGCCAAAGAGCAGCAGCAGACAGGCAGGCAGGACATCAGAACTGGCTAAATAGGATGTGTGGAGCAGGACCTGAACTGCTGCAACCCCTGCACCAGGGCACGGCCAAGTGCCACCCTCCCAGCAAGGCACAACATGCCAGAGCTATTCCTCCATCCCCTCACAAGCCTTGCTTCATCCCTCCCTTTGCTGCAAGGCAAGAAACAGTCGAGTTACCTCCAGTCTTTTATTCCTATCTGGGGCTAAAGGATCAGCACATGTCTGGGGAAACCTCCTCCCCACCAGCCCCCAGCTCCTGTGGTTCTTGGACATAAGGTTGTGCAAACAGGGGCAGCTTCTCTCCCCCACAACTCCTCCTTCCTCCCCTTCTTACATTCTCTGACAATAATTCTTTGAACAGGAGGTGGAGAAGTTGCAATATGAAGAGCTAAATATCACTGTGTGTACTGCACAAATTCCTACCAAACCAAAAGCTTCTGTAATTCTTACAGAGTAGCATAACTAGTCTGACAACTGTCAGTACTGGCTTAGTATTAAAGCACACTTAAATGCTATAAACATGAACTATCCATTTTTTAAAAACGAATATATACATAAAATCACTTTATATTAGATCAGCATCCTATGGGGATCAAATTCAGACATGATGCAAAGAAGGAAATTTTAATTTTAAATGACTCTTGCTTTCTAAGGCTAAATTTGATCCGTGCTTGTGAGGACTACCAGTTGGAAACATGACTGAGAGAAAAAGGTTTTAACCACAGCCTCTGTTTTTGACACACTTCGTGTTGTCCTCTAACTCCTAAACTCCTCATGTCAGATCAGTGCAGATGATACTATGTCACTGCTCATTTTTCTCACAAGCAACTTTTAGCTTATTTTACAGAGCAAATAACACTACTACTAAATCCAGACCAGATGATCCCTGCCAACACTCAGACTCATCGCTGTGGGCTGCATTACAGCATGATTTTACATTGCACCATCTCGCTCCTACTCCTAGCATTTATCAATAAATTATTACTTTGATTCAGAAGCTCTTCCTCTCTCTCCAGAAGAATGTGGTATCTTCAAGGGATGCTTCTATGGATCTAGTACTTCTCATATTTATAAACACACACATAACTGTAAGAATCTGCTAGAAGATTGCCTATGTCCTCCATCCTTTAGCCACTCTACCATTATGTCCAGATGGGACTACAAAGTGCTATCTAAAAAATTCACTGTCCAAGTATTTATTGCCCAAATAGCCCTCCCACCTGCCCTTTACAAAAAGGATGCAAACCATTGCCCTGCAAGGCAGTTCTGGCCTGTGGACTGCTTCCAAGCCATGCTGCCCTGCATGCTCCAACATATTAGTCATGCCTGCATATACAGTAAATGAAGTTGCTAACAGAGATACAAAAGACTGAACATTAAACAAAGAAGGGAGATAACAAAGCAAACCCAAACTGGGCTGGAAAAATACCATCTGTTCCAGTTAAAATTTCTTCCTCATCTGTATTATCATCAGGAGCTCTCAATTTGTTCCTTATTATTTCTAGATACTGTTTCAAATATTGGGAGGTTTGCATAAAAACCACATTACTTAATTCAAGCACCACTAGCTGCCACCAGAAGTACCAAAATAAAGTTGGGAGATCCACAAGTGAGTTTGGTAAACTTCACAAAGTGCAAAGTAATTGTCCCCACTACCTTTATATATGTGTGTGTGTATATATATATATAAAAAATTATAACGGCATAATAACAACTATGTCAGCATATCAGAGCACCTTATACTGAAAAGTGACCCTTAAAGGCAAATGAAAAGCTTGACCTAAAAGAACCACTTCCTTGCACTGGCTAATTACTCTGCTCTGTGACCACCTGTTTAAGCTTTCATTTGTCACTGCTATTCAAGCTGGGATATTTTATTTACATTTGGCTGCAAGCACTAGGCAGTGCTAAAAGCTGCACGTTAATAATGATACTAATAATCAAAACCAAAGAGTAGCCTTAGATGAAAAGTGCCCATGATCACAGGAGGTCAGAAAAAGGGCCGTACAACCAGCCTCCCACATCTGACTGACAAGATAACTTACAGCACTCACTAGCTGGTAATTAAGAGTTTTGGCAGCAAGGAAAATGAGAATCCAAATGAACCCTAAATGCTGTGATTCTGGACTAATCATCTCTATAATGCATCAATAAAAACTTTATTTTGACCAGGGTTCCAACAGAGTAGCTACCTGAAAAGTGATCAAAAAACTGGTGAAAAGATTATTTTCAGTATAATTAATTCTATTCTATTAATCAGGTTCTACCCATTTACTTTTGGTAACAGAAGAGCAGCACATTTGTAGTGGATGAATATATACACACAGCTGAAGCACTTACAAAGATCCATCCAAGTGGAACCCCACAAAAAAACTTGTTAATTAGTTCCTAGCCTCATTTAGTGAAAAACCAGGCTACACAACACTGAATTTATATAAAAATCATAACTAAGATATATCCAGAGCTGTTGCCCATCTTACCCTCCACTACTTGAGAAAGCTGCTTAGACAGGAAAGAAAACTTACTCTTGGAAGGGATTTAAAGAGTCTCAGCAGTAATTCTGCACTCTGCACCTAGACAACTTGAAATTCAGTCCATGAGCTTTTACGGCCACATACAACCCAAGCAGAACTTTTTGCTCTTTTTGCTCACATGACATACAAGCCACTGCTCTATCACTGGAAAAATGCATGAGAAAGTTCAAATCATTATTAATTTCTATTTAGAAACAGCAATCTGAAAGTGGCACTCACGTACAAGCTTTCCATGCTCTCTCCCCCTACTTTTATTAGAAAACTTTGTACCTCTGGACTTGCAAACAGAGTAGTTCAATGATGGAAGCACACCAGTTACTCGGAAAAAGCTCGGGCATGCACACATACCTGAATGTGTGCATTAAGATGAATGGAGGCAGGATACCTCATGTTACCTCAGAAGAAGGGAATACAGACAAGCAGTAGCAATGAGTAGCTTTCATGCTCTGTACACCCTTTTGTCGTGCATTAACTTGTTTCTCTGTCACAAAATAAGGTATTTATAGCCAAGATTAAAAAAATTTATTCCTGACCATTTCTTTTTGTCGGAAGGTATTTCAACTATTAATTATGTAGCTTCAAAGATGAAGAGGGAGCAAAACTCACATTGTAGAAGTACAAAGCAATGAGAAAATCAGCAGAATCAGCTCTCAAGCATACTTTGATTAGCACGGTATACAACTGATCAGCTTATATTAAATGCTTCTGAAAGACAGACAGCAAGCTGGCCCAAACAACTAGCAGCGTGCAAACTGTGAAAGTCTCCCTGCTAACACAAAGCAGGTTTTAGTGGAAAACACAAAACAAACCAGTTTCAGTAGACACTGAAAATCACAGGACTGAAAGCTGTGACAAACACAGATTTCTCATTCCAAGACTTTACAGGTTGAGAACAACACAAAGATTTGCCTACCGAGACTGAGGGTGTATGTCCACAGTTAATATACATTACGAGCTTTGAAGTTGAGAGCACCTTTCTTTTAGTATTATTAATACACAGGGTCATTAAGAAAAACGAGGTCACATACAGACTACAACCATTTCAGGATCCTTTCAGGTCACATGACTACTTGTTACCACACTGTATGCTCAATGATGTAACACGGTGCTCTCCGTGGTCCTCACAGCCAAAGATCTCACTGCAGCCATGGTTTTGTGCCCATTTGCCTTGCTTCACCTTCCACTTGGCTGGGAGGAGTGAGGAGTTTGGGGCTGCGATCCACCTCTGTTCCTCAACCACACTGAGCCTGGTGTCTCCAAGCCATGTCCTAGGACTGGGTTTCAGCTCCCACTGGCTCACAGGAGGGAAGGCAGAGCTGTCCCACTGCCATTGCTGCTGGTAAAAATCTCCCCTGTAATTTGTGCCTTAATTTCTCTAATGCAAAAGGAGTCGTGCACATCACATATAAAAGCAAGAAAGTTTATTCGAGACTAAAAAAGGCTACAAGGTCTTTTTGATACTGCAACAGCAAATTCAGAAATAACTATGATTTTCTCAGGGCTTCTGAAGCAGAAGACTTCACCAAAAGCAAACGCACATCTTGAGATGTGAGCAGCTGTTCCAGAAGAGAAAAACTAGTTCCTTGTTCTCCTCTCTCTCTCTTTTATTTTTACACAACCTGATTTTGAGAAAAACATTTGAGTTTTCGTTACCACAGGAGGGCAGGAGCATGTAACGCTCCTGTCGATTTCTTCTTAGAGAGAGCAGAACAAACAGTGGGAGCTGGAATGCAGAAAGAGCCAAGTCAGAGACCCGGAGCGTGATGAAAATTCAGTCCTACCAGCAGAGTTAACTGCTTGTTAATGAAGGCGTATGCATCCCATCTGCTGACTACAGAAGAGCTGGAATGGTTTCAAAAAACAGCCCAAGACAGACATACCATCAAATATGTGATGTGAACGTTGTGATCTATACTCAGGAGTTTACCCCACGGATCCT
Source organism: Hylia prasina (assembly GCA_013397195.1). NCBI lineage: Eukaryota > Metazoa > Chordata > Aves > Passeriformes > Sylviidae > Hylia > Hylia prasina. Next base: position 163,397 of record VYXD01008550.1, on the reverse strand, counting down.
GGCAGGGCCAAGCACAGACCCAGACACACACAGGCACTGAGGCGACAGGGCACGAACCGTGTCCTTGTCATGCGTTAACTGCCACTGCCTGGTGAGAACAGGAATCCTTCCAGTGGAATGTGTTTATTCATTAATTCTGATTTCAGGAGAAAGTTCTGGCTTGCACCCAGCAGCTAATTGGTTCAATAAACAGCATCTCTGTTTAGAAGAATAAAACATGATACTACAGTGAGAGCATGTAAATGAAACCTCAATATCTGGGTATGACTTAGGGCTTCTCCAAAGAGCAGTGCAAAGAGATAAGTTTTAAAAGACAAGACAGGATAAAGTCTAAATGCAAGAAACAACTACCAACATTTATCTGAAGACCTCTTATGGGGAAGAGAAAAGAGGAATTACTACTGTAAAAGTGTCCCTAATGATGACCTAAAACACAGAAAATAAATTTATGGATGAAATCACAGTGGAAAAAAATCCATCTTGTATTTCAATTCTGAATTACAACTCATAGGTATAATATTTAAACTTTTGTTCCCTCCTAACTAGGCCTGCCACACACAATATGCTACAACGAAAGCTGCCAAACAATTTTTTTGAGTATTCCAAAAGCAAGTATGTAGCCCATCATGAAAAACAAATATGATTACCTGAAATCTGTGATCATCTGCACACTGTCAGAGAGTTCAAAAGACCTGGACAGACATACCAAAACAAAATCTGCTGCACAAAAACAAACTCCCAGGTATTCATTTGTGCTATTTACTAATATGAATTTCCCTTTTCATGAAATCTAGAATTTTAAAATCAATAAAGCTTATGCGACTGCCAGTATTATAAAATTCTCTTCAATAAGTAACATTTTTGATTTCGTAAGTACTGAACAACAGACATTAGATTTGAAGAACTATTAGGAAAGTAATGGTCACAGGCTTAACATATTAACAAGAACATTTGAGCTGAGGCTTCGTTTAACCCATACATCCCTTCAATAAGAAATTTGTGCAAATCATTCCAAATTATGCATATTATATATTCTTGGCTTTAGACCCTTAATTGTACAATCAGTTCTCTACATGAACCACTTTTGAAAGTCATGTAGTTTAAGTGCTACATCAGAAGCAACAGCAAAATGGGTTTTCATGGTAAATCTTTCATATTCTGCTATGTTCAGCATTTTGCAGGACTACACAGATGAATTCTCTGTTAGCCCTTCACTTCCTTGTTTAGGAGGTCACTTTTTTGCACTATTTCTTTTTATAAGGATCTATTTTTCACTGCAGTGGACTTTTGTTTACATATTAAGCCACCTGGTGTCTCCAGGAGACATACAGTTTGCTAGTGAAGTCATTTTCTCTCTGCTACACACAGTGACTCCGTGTAACTACACGCTTCTAAACAGGAGTTGGTATTTGCAGCAATCTGCAAAAGACTCCTGGCTGTGCAGTTATCCCTTGGAATTAAAAGAAATGCACAGTTCTGCTTTTCTGCAGCGTAGGGGGAAGGGGAATATAACAGAGCACAAAACTCTTAACACCACAATTTCAGAAACACTTCTCATCTAATGAGAAGAATAATGATCGCTCAATTATTTCTTTGCCTTGGACAGCTGCAGGTTGATTGGGGGGGTGTTAAGTTGGGAGAGAAGCATTGAGAGAGATTACAAGGCTTTTTTTTAAATGAAGATGGAATGATGCTAAGTTAGGTCTAACACAAAAAAAGACTGAAGCTAAGACTGAACATTTACATGTCACAATGCACTTTACTCAGCACCTGCAGCTGCACTGTACACAGAACTTTAGCTAATTATCTACAGATTTACTACACCCTTCACTACTGTGCAATATAAGCTTTAAGTTGTGACACACTGAATAGCTTTCTTTTGTTTAAAAAAGCAAAATCTATGCAACAGTTAAGAAACAGTAAAAAAGAGCATTTTTTTTTTTTGCTCTAAGCATTTTGATACAGCATGAGTATTTCCTCCGAGGACAGTTCTCAATAACCACGATTAATGCTGTGTATTACAAAACAGATTGCAACTTTCAGCATCAAAAAAATGTACAACAGTCAGAAATCTTGTTATATAGGAGACTGGACAGTTCACATGCTACAATTACACAGACTACCACTACTGGCAGTCACAGGACAGAAGCCTCATAACAAAGAGAAAACAAAATACCCTATTTGCCAAGATTGAAATGGCTGGGGCACAGGCAAGAGAAAGGAAAAGGAAAAGAGACAAGTCTGACTCCCCATGATCACTGCTGCGCCTCGGCTACAAACAAATATTGGACCCTGGTTGTTTTGGCTGCCAGTCAGGTATTTCTTCATAAAAGTCATAAATATACTTACTTTTCTTCCCAGTCAAGACAACATGCCAGACCAATGAATTGTTCTGACCATTCAAACTGTCACGAAACAACTCTTCAATTTCTGATTTAATACTAATTCCTATTAGGGTGGAGACATTGAAAACACAGATCTAAATACAACAGCAAATTCTGAAGTGGTTTTGCCATATTTTTTTATGTACTAAACCAACATTATCTGTAATATTTATAGATAATTAAAATCCATATATATCTGTATGTGAAATATAGATACACTACAGCTTAATGTTCACAGGTACTGGGGTTTCAAGATTATTTTTGTGCTTTCACATAACATCATTTAACCTTGCATTTTCATGCCCATCACTGTAAGTAGCTATTCTTAACTTCTAATAGACACAATTTTTTGACATGATAAGTGTTAAAAGAACTGTATTATAGTAATACATATGTTGTTTGCAGCACTGTGCAGAATACTTCATAAGTAAGTGAATCATCAATCTTCATACAGAAGCCCTAAGTAAATTTAGGATTCCTGCAATTCTACCACTTGCTGTTTCAGAAAACAGTTTTTGTAATTTTAATTCTTACCACAAGCTCATTCTGCATATCCTTAACCTGAATAACTCATACTGCTTTAATACGTGCAAACAAGTGGAAGAGTGACAAGCTACTACCATCAGATGTATTAAAAAAAACCTAACATACCTTTCTTGCGGCAGTTTTCATACACTAAACCATATAAAACAGAGTGAAGCCTAGGATTAAAATGGATTAGCCAAAAAATATAAAATATAGTTTCATGTACTACCTTTCCCAAAATTTGACACATTACATTAATAACAAGTCTACAGCCACAAGAAAAGGTGGCATTCTCTGATGATATTAAAAAGTCTCTATGCATCTATTAATCACTAAGAGTCAAGTACGTGATACTAAGCACTGCTCTGTTTAACAACTCTGCAAAGCAAACTTTTGACAGATAGGTGATGGCAATCTGCCACCAGTTCCCAAAAAGAGTGTCTGCTTTCAGTCACATCCCTGTATCGACACTTTCAATAAGTCAACAAATGTTTCAGCACCAAAACAAAGGTGGCACAATGTTTCACATTATGTAGAAAATATTCTCACAGACATCCTTAGGACTTCTGGATTTAACACGAAAGAAAATCTCATGCAAACATGTTTTGCAACCCCAAATATAGTCAGTTTAGGAATAGTTGGTGAAAAACTGCTCAAGCTTGATTTTTTTTTTGCCTCCAAGTGCATCTATCAACCTGTGGGCTGAAAGGAGTGGGAGACTAGAACATGGCTAAGTTAAAATTGCACCTCATTACAAACAAGCCTCACTATTTAATAAGGATGCACTTCAGAACCCCTCTCCAAAGCAATACCAACCACGAACAAGATCTGTGCTACAAAAAGAACCTATTTTAAAGCCTAGCAGTCAAAGCAGTGAGTGAATTGAGATGTGCTGCAATATTTATACAGCCATTATAATGCAAATGCAGAAGGTATTAGAAAGGCTATTTGCATTGGTGCACAGCCCCTTCAGTCTGCGCACAATGCCGAGAGAAAGAACAATTAGGATGCATGCATAACAAAAAGCCTCCGACCACAGGGTAGGCAGGTCCACTGAACCGGATACAATAACTACGGGATCAACAGGGCTCCATGGAAATACTGCGTGCTGGATCACACCGTACCTCTCGCTCGCACTTAGAATATGAAGCGTCCTTGGGCACAAAAGCACGCAGAGGATTAGCACAGCAAAGGTGAGAGCGAGCTACAACCGATTTAATTCGAGCACCAGCCTCATGTCTCACAAGACAGCAACTGGGCTGGAGCACAGCTCGGTCCCCAGGGCTACTCCTCTCGGCAAAACCCCAGCACCACTAACACACTGCAGCAAACTTTCAACTAGGCTAAAAAATAATAATAAAAAACGGGTACACACNATATGCTCCCCAGCACTGAGACAGAAAGGGAGGCAGACGTGCAAACCAGGACCTAATGCACATCCACTCTGAGAACAGATTAAACTTTTGTAGAGAAAGCAAAAAGCAAACTAATAGACTCAAGTATTTCCTTTTTTACCCCCCAACACGTACACCTTAATGGTAAAACAATACTAAAAGAACCAAGTATACAGGCGAGCCAGATTGTTTTCAAAAGTTCTTCGACCATGCATCCTAGTATTTATCTACACCAATTCACAGCCTCTTAATATATCCTCACAGCAGTCAGCATGTCTGCAATTATGTGATGGACTCTGTTCTCTCGTTTCTCTTCTAGAGCATTACAGATAAAGCACTTCTTAAACTGCAACCATCTTAAACCAGTCTAAAAATCACCACACGGCAGATGCTTACTTCTTTTAAAGAAATTATAAGATGTTCATAATTTCTATACAAAAGATACATTACCTGGAGGTTAATGGTGGAAAAAGAAACTTAGTAATTAAAATTTCCCTTTCATCCACAGACCTGGATATGCCTTTATTGAACCAAATTTGATGTTGGAGAATTCCCAGATTTGTAATAGTACGTGATGTGTATTTCACAATAGAGTCCAGGCAAAGCAACACAGCAAAAAAACAAGCAAATTAAGGTCAATGGCTAATACTGCAAACATTACCTTACTTATTATAACAACCTATTACATTTTATCCCGGTCCATTTTGTAACACAGCAAGACCACTGTATCAAACAGACTATACTATGTCAGCCAGTACAGTTTTCACGAAAACAAGAGTTCTTTTTATCGGTACAATCAGTTGTAAGTGGCTTTTTAATCTTCACTACGGCATCCTTCCCAGCCCTCTCACACACACACAAACCCACCAAAAAGAGAGAGGCAGAAATATCTCCTCAGAGAGGCACTGCATGCAGTAAAAATAAATACAAGGTATTATGACGACTGAGCAGAAAGCAAGCCTCGCTTCAATTAAAAGAGCATCCACTGAAAAATAAAATCAAAAGCACTGAGCCTTGAAGTGTTCTGGGTGGGAAATGCCACTGGCCACGCTGAACGGGAGGGTATGGCGGGCTGGACACCAGGACGTGGCACCAGCTTTTCCTGCACCCAGAAACAGCACGGACACCCCAAACCCAGGCACTGGGGAGGGCAGGGGCAGGGTGGGCATCAGGGACAGCCATCCCAGGGGCTGTGGTGGGACAGGCGAAGGGACAATGCTGCCTTCCCCTCCCACGCACAGATTTCATCTTTCCTCAGACACGAAGGAGAACCTGCTCCTAAAGATACACAGCTCCTTCCTAGCACTCACCCAAATTGTCCACAGCGGTCTTTTGGAACCACTGAGGTCTCTTAAGGCAGTTTTACTTCCTTGCTACCATACTGAACCTTCCCAAAACAGAGCTTTGTTATTTACTGGGCTTCCTCAGCCTTGTCAAGAAGGGGTCGCAGAATGTGACCCTTATTTCAAACACGCAGAAGATGCTTTAACAGCCCTAATTCAATTACAAGGCACGAGCACCATGCCCACCTTCAAGCACCTACATCCACCTATTTCACGGGTGCTGGACACAGGTAGGCAGCTGCCAACTCACACAATGTGACAAGAACTGACACACACACGCTGCTCCAGCAGAAACATGCTTTTCTAGAAAGCCACAGCCAGGTCACAATCAATGCAAAGGTTTCCTAAAAGGCACACGCACAGCAGTGATCTTCCGAGCAATTAATTTCTGCACATAGGCTACCAGCGCAGGAAGACAGCTGGAGAAAGTATTTCTCGTCTGAAGGAATCCCTTCAATCACACAAAATTCCTGGAGGAGAATACACCCGTCAGTGCGATTTAAGTGTCAACATAACAAAGGAACGCCCCTCCCAGCACCTCCTGCCTTACAGATACACCACCACGCTGGAAAGGAAAAACTACACCGGGAACAGCAACTCGCAACCAGAACTGTTCATCCACCCTCCCTTGCCACCACCACAAACAAACAAAAATGCTGAGGATTGTTTCTAGAAAGAGCAGAGAGAGGGATGTGGAAGAAGACAGCATCCTCTTTGAGGATCACTCAGTATTCCTCAAAGGAAGGCTGTGGACACAAGGAGAGCTTTGTCTGGAATCTTCTTTGTGTATTACAAGGTTACATATAAAATTAGTTTTGCCTAATATACATGCTTTGCCTTGCCACATGTACAGAAATGCTGATGGCTGACAAACGGCCTGAAATTAAAGGAATGCGGCTTCAAATTAGTAAAATAATCTCCCATTTTATTCATCCAGAGCAAAAAATAATTACATAGAAAAACAAAATAGTGAAATCCAAAATATTCAAGGGGAATTAAGATGATAAGGATGTTACTAAAATTAAAATGTATGCACAGTAGTGTAATAACAAATTCATAAGATACTGTAAATCTTTCAGACTAGGTTTATATCAAGATCACCATACAACATATGCCTGAAATATGGCTGTAAATAAGTGTGACTTAATTTGACCACCACCTACTTTAAGCCCTTGATTTTATAAATAGAAGTATATCATAATGACTAGTGATTAAAAAAAAAAAAAACCCACACAGTTTAGAAGGTAAAAAGAACAATATATAGTCAAACATGCAAACAAGAAACAGTAGAAAATTAAGACCCTGAAGGTAATTACCAAAACCATCTTCTGGTAGTCCAAAAATAAACCCCACCAAGTACTGCAGCAATGACAATACACACAATTACAACTCCTTGATCATGAATATTCTACCTCGGGAAGTCTGCCCATGAGCAGAACTTAATGCTTCCACAGTCCCATCTCAAAAGCACAACTTAAAAATTACCAGTACTATTTCAGCACTTCGCAATTGTTTTCTCACACACTGAGACTTTTTATTCCGTGTCCATGCCTGCTCCTAAATAGGATGGACAAGTGAAGCAGCACCACAGTTTCACCAAACTTCAGTTCTGCTTAACTGCTGTGTAGCTCGCTCCCAGCCGCAATTTTAGTCAACGCGGCCGTTCACCTCACTAAGGTTACTACAGCTTTTGAAGCATTTCCTAGAGAAAGACACGAACAACTCGGTGAAGACGCCTTCTACAGCCACAAATATACGCGGGAAGCTGTCACACCGCTTTTCTCCGTCACACCTCTCTGTTTTAAATACCGGGAAAATCACCTGGCTAGACAGGAAGGCGACGACTTTTGAAACGAGGTTCTGTCTCTGTGGCTCCATCAGAACTGCCACAATAAATACATCGGGCGAAACAGGAAAAGAGCCTCACGCCTATGCGAGAGGGTGGGGGGCCGCGCTGACACGGGCAGAGGCGGCTGTAATCATTACCCGCTCGCCGGCAATCATTACCCTGAGCGCCGCTGCCACTACACACACGCCAGCTCGCTTCAATTTCTCTGTGCCAGCTCCCGGCACCGAGAGCTGGCGGGGAGGACGAGAGGTGAGGCTGTAAGACGGAGCTTCCTCCTTTCTTTTTGTTGTTATTGTTGTTGTTGTGGCGGTCGCTGCCATC
>VYXD01008550.1:143957-155396 GCA_013397195.1 Hylia prasina | reverse complement strand
CGCCGAGCGCGGACACCGAGCGCTTCCAGGTTACGGCGGAAGCGCCGCGTTGCCCGTGGCGACGGCGGGAGAGGGGCCGTGGGGGGCCGGGCGCTCCCGGAGCCCCGGCCGGCTCCCCGCGGGGCTCGGGCAGAGCTCCCCTGCGCTGTCCCAGCGCCGATCGCGGGCCCCGTGGGTGGGTCCCCGGCCCCGCACGGCCCGCTAAAAGCTGCCGTCGAGCCAGCGCTGCCGGGATGACTCCGGGTGAGGAGGGCAGCCCGTAGCTCGGTCCCACTGCAATTCATTAAAGTGTTACAACAACCAGGAAGTGTTTTCCTGCCATTCCAAGAGCTGTACTGGCGAGTTGCCCCCCCGCAGCCAGGATCGGGAATTCTGGTGGGATGGGTTGGTGTGGAGCAGCTCTCCTCAGTGCCGGACGCTCAGGGCACAGCCACCCGCTCTTGCCGCAGAGCGCCTGTGGCTGCTGAGACACCGCCGAAGAAATGGACATGGAGACCGCGACATTCCCATGTCTCCTTTTTCGACAAAATCGGGACCGTCCCCAGGTTATAGCTACTACTGTAACCTCGGACCAATGTGCTGACTCGTTTTTCTGTAGCAGATATCTGAGGCGAAGCCCGACCAGGCTGCCTTTGCAAGCGATACGTGGGAGCTGCAAGAAAGGGCAGCACCCATGCAGAAGGTGACAGCCACACCTCTGTGTAGACAAATACACTCAAGTGTGACCGAGCATCTGCCATCAGTCGCCCTTTCATTTAGGATTGCTTTAACTTGCTTTAAAAGCAAGTTCTTTCACGACTTGTTATAATAGATCCTTCAGTGTTTTGCTGAGAAACGTTTAGCTTTTTAATGCTAAGTTCTGAGGTGGTTGCAATCAGTTCCCCTTTCAAGCCTAGATTCTGCACTGCAGTAGTATTTCAACTTTATCATTTCTAAAATACGTTCAAATTAATAGGAGTCTACTAATCGAACGCAGTGTTTGCTAGTCTGGACTGGTCCCACAGGTCACGTTCAGCAGCTACTTCAGCAGAATCAAAACCATGAGTAAATTTGGGAGCCATTTCCTATATCAGATAGTCAAATCTGAGTATCTGCTATTTCCGTCAGATTTTTTACAACTTTTGGCAATCATCTGGGCTCGTTTAAGTGAAATAAGGCTATTCACATTCAATTATCAAATACCAAAATTCTGCCAATTGCCTTTGTGTGAGTCTTTGGCAAATCAGACAGTTCAGTGTGGTTATGTGGGCTTTTACTAATAAATGCTGGACAGCATTAAAAGCAGAACTGGATTTCTGGCATATTGGATCACAAGACAGCAGATGAAATTTCCTAGTGACAATATTTCTTACAGTGACTGAATGTTTATTTGCTGTTATTTATCAATAAAACTTCATTGTGGACAGTGCAGGATCCTCTATAAGACATGGAAATACACACTTTGCCTTGAGAGCTTGGAGTCTGATAAAAATGTTTCTTGTGTGACTTAATTGAACACAGTCATTTGCATTAAAAGACTGGAGTGTTGTAGGGAGGATTTGAATGTTTTGTTGGCCATGTACCTTTACATTTCTCAGGCCCTTTGTATGCAAAGCTTCACTGCCCAGTTGCCGTAGCATTGAAATATTTACAAAGGATAGGTGCTGCATGTACTCTGGTTCTGTTAGATTCTCCTTCTGTTTCTACTCACTTTGCTTTAAAAAAAATATTATTTGAAATCTAAAGAAATGTTACTTTATAGTCAAAAACCCTGATTTGTTCTGAAAAGCTGATATAAAGCAGAGCAGGACAATTGTCACCAGAGATAAATCAACCAAAAAATTTACACTGGTAACTCCACCCTTCTGCTGCAAATCCTTAAATATGTCATATGAGATTAGACTGATACTATGGTAATACTTGTGCCAACAATCAGAACTAACAGACATTTTTGCAAAAGCAGAATTCATGCATGAAAGATTTGTTTTTAATCTGCCCAAAATGGAGTAGTTAATTTTATACCCTCCTACTGGATGCTGGAAAGCTCAGCTCCAACCTACTCCCAGTCTCCATCAGCAATGTTTGTCCCCAGACCTCATTGGCACAGACCTGTCCCAGGGCAGAAGGTGAATATAAGAGTTCACAATCCTTACAAGTATTAGTGAAGGGTCTCTTGGGATCAGGAGACTGACAGGCTTGTATTTTGGATCTGTGGTAGTGTGACTGAGTACCTCTCCTTAAGATAAATCCACAGACAGCAAGTCAGAGGTGCCTCAGTCTTTGCTGCCCCAGAAACCCCACAGGACTGTACAAAGACCTTGAATTATTGCCATCCTCACTGAAATGAGCAGGAGGAGAAATATAATTAAAGAGCATTTCATAACCTACATGGTTCTGAATTAAGGTTTCACTGGAAATTTCATTTGGACATTGCCTAACAAGGCTTGGCTTTGCAACATTCATAATGTTCCAGTAACACCTATAGCATTTCCTGTGCTCCTGAAAAGGACAGCTGTTGATGCAGCATCACAGCACCTCCATGGGCCATCAGCTGTGTGTCCCCACGTTTGTGTGTCCAGCACAGACCTCTGCCCCTTTTACTGAAAAAGAAACAGCAGCAGTGGATGGTTATCCTCCATCCAGACCAGCAGCAGAGGGGGATGAGTGTTGGAATTTGGATTATTCAGTGGATTCATAAGACCATTCCTAAGGCTATTTAGTATTTACACAGTTGTTTCAATTTAGTTTCTACAAAACAGTGTGTTGTGATTTATTAGGAGCTAGCTCTTACACAATGAACTAAAATAAAGCAATTAATTAGTTAAGCTTGCTTAAGCCGACCACAAGATCAATCTAGCAACTTCAGAAGCATCTTTGACCTAATTCAGATACCTCTTATATATAGTCCCACTTGCCTTTTCTTCATTTAGTGGCTGCCAGACTGATGAATTGACCCTTTCTCCCTCAGTCATGTGGCCTTTTCACTACCTCCTCCCAACTGTAGAATTTTTGTCATCCAACTACCCGAAAGCCTGCTCTCCTCCCCCAGGCAGGCAGCTGCTGCTGCCTCAGCCAAGGACACTCAGCTCCAGTCGCTTCTGTACTGCTGCTGGGGCAGACAGCACAAGAGGCAAATTCTTTGCTGGCTGAGCCAACATGAAGACCAGCCTCAGGGAAGCTCTGTTCTGCTTCCAGCTCTGCAAGTCAGGATGTCCCAGCAAGCACAGCCCGTTGTGCCCCTTTGCACCCACATACCCCTCTGCTCTGCCCCGTGTGGGGCTGCTTCCCACAGCTCTCCCCTGCTACTCCATGCCCTCCCAGCTGCCTGTGCCCAACCTCCACTCTCAGACTTGGATCACCTGTTCCTTCCCCAGACTGTCCTTCCTTTCCTAATCTCCAGCAGGGCCACCAAGTTTGGTTCCCCATGCCAGATCCTAGTCCAGTCTCTTGTCTGGTTCTTCATGTCACTGCCTATCCCTCTGACTTTCCACTCTTTTCCTTCTTCTTTCTTTGTACTGAAGTTCTGTTGTGTCTTGTGTCTGCCAGTTCCTTGCTAACCAGTCTCAACATAAAACTCTAGTTCCCAGTTGTTGTTTCTTTCTTTCTGTGTCTCAGTTTCCCACTGTCATGTCTCAAATCTCAAAATTTCATACTAGGTTTTGTCTTCCTCTCATGTACATCTCAATCTGTCTAGACCTTCCTGTCATATCCTATTCCTTTCCCTTGAATTGTCAGTTTACCAGAAGTGTGGCTTCAGTCTCTTGGCCAAGGGTTGCAAGGGGTTTTGTTATTCTGGGGGAGAGAAGCATGTTGTGAAGGCTGATGGCACAACAAATCCCACTTAATTTTGTGAGCACCATACCCATCATGGAAACACCCATGATGGATGCCTTTGTCATTCTCTTCTGTCTTCCCCCCAATGGCACCTTGGCTCCACTGCCTTGATTATGAGTAGACAAAAACTGGAAAGGCTGGACCACTTGGCAGAAAGGGAGAGAAGAAGGCACAGAAACCAAACCTGGAGGATGCACATGAAGACTCAGAGCCCTTGTCAATGTCTAAAAGCTGATACTCAATGCACTGGCTGACACCAAGCTCTGTCCCATTGAAATCAGACTCTGACCCCTCAGAGCGAAAGCTTCTGCTTGGGGCAAGATGCCTTTGCAATACAAAGAAGGATGCAAAGAAGGGGAACCTCAAAATGTGGTTCTCTGTTGAAGGACTACAGTACAGTAAGATGTTGCTATTTTTACTGTCACTTCCTTTTATGTATTCAGAGCCAGGTCTGTTTACTTGAGTGGCAAGAAATTTTTGCTTTTTTCTTCAATTATTTTTACAAAGCAAATGTATGATAAAAGGACAGAGTACCTATGTTCTCAAAACCAAGCAGCATGATTTAGGATTTTAGAACTACCCTGTAAAAACTAATTCTGGTCCCACGAGCTTCTACTTTCAACTCATTAGCCACCTATTCATGTCTGTTAGCAGTTTATTTTAAAGAGGCTTCCTAGGTCTTACAAGAGCTCTTCCAGGTGGAAAGACAGGACATAGCACCGAAGCAGCACATCCAGAATGTCATGCATGAAGTTATTTTCTTATTTACCAGTATGCACACAAACTTTTTCCAGTATGTGCTGTGTCCTAACTGCCCCAAGGCCAGAAGTTCTTCAGTTTGTTTAGTGCAAGGGAAAACTGCAAATCCAGCAGGCTATCAAGCAAGCTAATCTTCAATTCTACAAATGGGGAGTCAATCAGTTCAAACAATTTATCCTTCAAAGTCAACACGACAACAGAAACAAGCAAGAGCTTTTTCATTCACAACAGACAATAAACTGTATTTTTTTAGTGTAGCTATTCTAGACAGAATAGTAACAGCTGGTAGAAACTCCTATTTTTCTCTGCAGTGAAAGACAGGGCAAATTAAAGGCTTCAGTTGCCTGTACTTTGAAAGGGGAGAAAGGCCAGAATGAAAACCCAGTTAAATTGAAACAGATGCTGATTATTCCAGCTCCAGTCAGGACAACCATGAAAAAGCCAACCTTTCTTGATTTAATTTTATTTTCTGATACTTGCAAATCCATTTCTGACATCCCAGGATAACTCAAAAGGACAAAGCAGGATCCAACAGGACACTCTGTGCTCTGGTAGACAACCCTTTCTTAGCTTTGGTCTGCAACACCTGAATTTCAGCAGGTAGTGTGTCCTCCAAGGACTAACCACATCCCACAACTAAGGGGCAAAAGGGGATGAGTATTCTCAAAAGTGAGTTTAAATCTACGGAGGTTGAGCTTCCTCCATAGTCAATAAGATAAGCCCTGTGCTTAGGCACTCTGAATCATATTCTGAAGAAATCACTTTTTCCATTGACCTCACGCAGACCCTGGGGAGTTGAGCTTTCCAAGGGAAAAGCCACTTCCTCCCCAGGAAAGTGCATTCAAGTCTAAGTGGCCCTGGGTTCACCAGCTTTTCACATGCCTCCCGAGCTGCTCGAGTGCTGTAGGTCTGTGCCTGCAGGTGGTACAAGACATCTTCTACCATTGTACTTGTTTCCCTTGGCTCTCATGGCAGTCTTCTAAAACTGTCTGGCACCGGTACTGTGGTGTGGTGTGGCTCAGATTTCATTTACACTGCGTGTTGTTTCATGCCTTCAGAGATCCCTGGAGATTAGTACCAGGCTGACTGGAATGGCACGGTGGGTAGGAATGCGAGGGCAGCCCAAGATTTTCTCTGCTGAACTTCATACAAGGGCATATCCTGACTCCATTCCACATAAAAGAGGGAGCAGGCTTCCACTTCCCCGTTGTCCTGTCTGATCTTCCCGTTCTCAGCAGCCACAACAGAGTGGCAGTGTAGCCCCTCCTTCTGAGACAGAGCCTGACCACAACCTTAGCTGTATCACTTTTTGCTGATAAAGGTGTGAAGCCAAAGGAAGGAGGCTCCCACAGTAACCAAGAAAGGGGAAAGGTCTCTGGGAGTGGTGGCTCCAGCAAGGCAGAACAACTTTATTACCAGTTTTTTTGAGATTGCTGTAAACAACTCACCTGTGTCCTAAAAGTGGCAGGGAGTGGCAGCACGTCCATGCTGAGCTGTGTGAAATGGCTGCCCCTGCCCAGGCACGTATCACTGCCAGCAGGTTAACCCAGGCCACAGGCACAAGCAGTTTTCCTTGGGATTACAGCTTGTCACTGCTGCAAGCTCTGCTGCCTGAAATGTGGAAGAAGATGAAGATGAGCTGAATAGGAGAGTCACCAAAAAAACAAACAAACACAACCCTCGTTCACATCCTCACAATCAGAAAAATATTCTTTAGGAGTGACCCAGAAAGAAGAAGTTGAGTTTGAATAAAATATTTGCCTGTTGGTCTTAATAGCTGCAGCTCGGGTATTTTCTCTTCCTCCTCGGAGTGCCAGCAGGGATTGAGTGCTGGAGCCAGGGTTCTATTTCCTGAAGGGTGACAAACAGCAATAAAGCCTAAAGTCAATTCCACGTTGAAATTTTTACATAAATTGCTCCTTCCTGAAGAAAAGAGATGGATGAAAAATAAAATCAGAAAGTATTATGAAATATGTGATTCTAGAGTTCAGCTACAGGAAGTGAAAGAACAGCCCCAAAAATTGATCAGGGAGCCAGGCATTACAGGAAATACACCTATAAAGGAAGGTTTCAGCTGAGGATTTCTAAATGAAACCCTGAAAATTAAATCATTCAGGTGTAGATAGATCTTCCAAAAGGACATTATGAAACTCCTTCTACCCAGAGCCATGAAAACCAGAACAGAGTGAGTGCCAGCAACCCTAACATTTATTATTATTGTGGTAGTGCACCGGAGCCTTGATCTTTGTGTGGGGGGCTGTACAAGAAGAGTCTTCTGATTCAGAGGCTGAAAGCCAAGTGTAAGACCAGAAAAATGACACACATTTGTCACAGGCACAGGGAGCATGAGAGAAGAAAAGCAGTCAGAATGCCGCCAGGTTTTTTTGTAGGCTGTACCGACAAGGAGAGTGTTGAAGAAAGCTCAAAAAGATTATTTTCAACACACATTATCAAGAGCCTGGTTGTGAGGACGGGAGGAAGCACAGAGATGTTTGAAACGGCAGCAGGTAGGCAGTGGAACTGGTCATCACAAGCTGATGTCAGGAAAAGAGCTGAAATCCCAGTAATATTGTGGAACAGATGAACAGGGATGGGCTAGGGAAAGATGGATCTTGAAGAGGAAGGCACAACACAGAGTGAAGGGCCAAGAACAGTCCTGCATTGTGAGGACAAGGGCTTGGTTATCCCAGAGTTTTCTTTCCCTCTCTTGTTTCTCCGGGGGAGGAGCGGTGTTTCAAGGGAGAATAATACAATCATTTGACTGTGCTGAGAGATTTATGGTTTGCCTTTACCATGTGTTAAAATATTGATTCTCTTTCTAACATATACTTGAGATATTGACAGTAGGTTTTTTCTGTAAAGAAGACTGACTTCTGCAAACAAAAGGTGGGACTTCAGGGTAGGATGTGGCGAGGATGGGTAAAAACAAAGTGATGTAAGAGAAGCACAAGTCTCGCATTTCTTCCACTCAATTAAATAAAGATAGCAAGAGAGACACTGAGCAGTGTGTGGCGGTGAGAAGCTGGAATAATTAAACAATAATCTGACAGACGGTGCACTTACGGGCAATTACAGCAAGCCTCTGCTGGCACTCCAGGGCACAAGGCCAAACACTTAAGCGAGTCAAACCACACAAGTAGAGCAGTAACCTCCTAGAAATGCCAGTGTAGAGCATTTGGCTTAGGAGCCCAGAATGGGACTTACATGGAGCCAGGTCTCTGTATTTACCAGGTGTTAGCAGGAAGAGCAGCAGCCTGTCAAAAAGCTGCTTCTGTATCCCTTGGATAAAGCATTTCCAGGCATGTCTCCTTGCCTTTTGCATACAGCTTGAGGATCCCACTGCATCAAACAACAAACTTAAGTATATTCAGAAAGCTCAACTGAAAAAAATCATTTGTCTGTCAACTCCCTTTCAAAAACAAGGACTGGGTTAAACATCAAGCTATCAAGCTTCAGGCTCTTGAAGGCATTTGGGATTCCCACAGGGAGCCACGCCAGGCTTTCTGTTCCTTGCCTCACCCCACCCAGTAAACCCAAACCACCTTCTTCCTCCAGTCTCTGAAACTGGGCTCTGTGTCCCATGGTACCACTCAGCAGCTTCAGGGACAATTGCATGAAATCTGCAGGTGTATTTCTGAAAGCACTGGGACACATCATTCACCAAACGCTGCCACACTACATTTCTGATCTCACCAGCACACAGGGAGGTGAAACAAGCTCTAGCATTTTAGAAAAGAAGAGAAAAGAGAGATCCAAGTGGAAAGCAAACACAGATCAGGTGCTGTTAAAAGCTTCTTAAACTGTCAACAAAGTATTTACTTAAACCCAGAACAGAAAGTCACCTTCAAGATGGGTAGTTCTCATGAAAGTGGCTTTATTTTTAAGCACTCCATATCTGGAGCTACTTGATTATACAGGACTCTGAACCAAATTTTTGCTTTTTAAAGTAAGGACTTGATTCCAGACTTTCTTGTCATATGGAAAACATGAACTTGAAAGGCTTAAAAAGCA
Source organism: Hylia prasina (assembly GCA_013397195.1). Taxonomy (NCBI): domain Eukaryota; kingdom Metazoa; phylum Chordata; class Aves; order Passeriformes; family Sylviidae; genus Hylia; species Hylia prasina. Next base: position 146,813 of record VYXD01008550.1, on the reverse strand, counting down.
GAAGGAAAATAAAAAGCATTTAAAATGTATAAAGACAAAAACCAAGCCTCACAAACAAATGGGACTGGCAACATTGCTTCACCTAAATGCTTTTTTCTTCTACTTAGTAGGAGATGTTTCTCAAGACTTGAAATAAGTGTTGTTTTGTATCTGCAGGGCTTTCAGCAAGCAGTTGCCAAATTATGAAACCCTCTGGATTCCAGCAATGCACATCTCTGCTGTCTGCTGCACTCAGAGTATCTGGGAACAGGAGGAGGAAAACAAGCTTATCATTTATAAAATTATTGCTGGTTTTGTGGGTTGTGAGGCTCTCTGCAGTGCACAAGAGTAACTTGTTTGTGACATCAGTAAAACAAGGATGTGCAACCTAGAGCACGTTGTCCTCTCCATGGATACCACACTTACACTTTCTCAAATAACACTGGGTTTCATCCTAAGGTTGAGTCTCAGGACTCTGGGAAGCTTCATGCCATGGGGACACAACTTGAGACCTGGGCACAAGGACAGTCTTGTTCTGACTTCTTCAGCCCTGTGGAATGACACCAAGACAATGCACTGACTCAGCACAGTCCCACTGTGAGTGCACGGTGCTTTTCCCAGATGGCAAACAGCTTCCTAGCTATTCCTGCCAACTGGAGAGGCCCATGAGAGAAATGAATGGGTGTTTGACCACATGTTGACCCCAGAGGCCAAAAAGGATCAAAAAATGGGGTATAACTATGCTTTCTTTAGCAGAAGAGATTGGATCCCTCATCTGCAACTAGAAAATTCACTTTTTTCCTTCTTGTTTCTCTGCTAACAAAACTAGGTCCTCTATGAAATGTTTTTCCCTCCTCTTAACTATAGCCAACACCATTCTAGTGAATAAATACCAGCCTTGTTTTTAAGGCACTTTAAAAAGTAGGATATTAAGCTGCATGCCCATGCCTCCCTCCTCTCTCTCATCCAGACCTCCCAGTCACGAAGGTAGTAACTATAATTTTTTTCCCCAGGAAAGGAAAAAAAGGAAGGAGGTGTCTTAAAAACAGTCTTACTAGAAACTGTTGAAAACAACCTCCACAATCACGCCTGTCCCAGCGCTATCAGCTTCCTAGATAGGCTGCCAAGCTGGCATTTGAGTAGCTAAGAAAATGGATCTAGTACAGGATGCCAGACTCCTCAGTCACTAAAATGCTCAAGTAACAAACTGAGTTGACCATTGTTTCTTATCACCAAGCAAACAAACCCTGTTGGCAGGAAAACTGCTTTTGGAAAGTGATTCCCTGCTCGACTGAGATGTGCTCCAAATGCAAGTGTTCACATAATGTTGGACTCCAGGTGGCCATTGGCACTGTGAAGGACACTGGCAAAAAACCTGGCCTACAATTTGATTTCAACATCTTGCTTTCAGCTCATTTCTGTTGCTCTGCAGGCCATATTTGTTACCACAGGAATAACTCCTGCTTTCACAGTGCAAAATTTTCAGGCATAACTGAGTATCTTTTATGTTCATTTTTAGCCATAGCCATATCCAAGATGCTGGACCAGTTCTTAAACACAAACTGACAAGCAACTACAAAATACTGATCTGCAAATTGCATGTGCTGTTTAAAATGCCCTGGTCTAAAAACATCCATCATAAAGCAGTGCCTTGTCCTTTCCCTTCCAGTCAGCACAAAATACTGATTGGCACACAGAAAAGCACATCAGACAAAGGAGCTTTTCCACTGAAATCAGTGGCAATGCTTCTGCGCACTTCAAAGGGTAGAGAAGAATGTCCCCAGCAAGCACATCCATTTTACAGCCTCATCAACGCCAATCTTCTGACCTGAAAGTGGAATATGTGAGTAAGGACAAAAAGGGCCCATGTCTGTGCTGCCCGGGACCAGCCCAGAAGTGTTATCTTTGGCCAGCTCCACAAAAGGCAGGAAGGAGGAGCCCTGCTCTCACCCTCTGTGGGTTCTGCTGGCCTCCAAGCCAGCATCAGGCGACGCTTCCAGCAAGGTGGAACCAGGCTACCTGAGGGATTGTCAGCTTCCTACTCTAGGTTGCTTAGAGGAAAAAGGAAATAGTTCTGGAACAATGCAAACAGAGGCTTTAAATAACTATTAGAGAGGTGCCGCTTACTGGAAGTTAAAAGTTTTATCACTACTCTCCCAGCAAACCCTCTGACAAGCTAGCAGAGGGAAGCATTCAGACAGCCACCACCAAGGCAGAATGGAAAAGAATTATTAGCAAAGATAATTTTCTCCCTCATTTTACTCATCCACGGTCACTCCCTGTGCATAGCAAGAAGCCAGATCTCAATCCCGGAACACTGAGAGGAGCCGTGCCCGCCTGCCAAGGCCAGGTTAGCAGGATTACCAGCCCGAGCCGCCAATCCCCCGGTGCGCCGGGCGCACAGGCAAGCTCATTAGCAAACTCTAAAATTACAACACATCCCGGAATCGGGGCTTGCTGGGACATGGCCAAGGCACAGGACAGGTGAATCCCTCTTCGCCCATCCCGGGTCACACGCTGCTCCCCGCGGGGGTTTCCCAGGGGAGCTGCTCCCGGTGGCAAGATCCTCCAAAAGGCGGACCCCTGTGGGGGATCCCGGTGCACTGGCCCATCAGGTCCGACGACATTTAAGCTCTCAGTGTTTAGAAAGACAGCGGCTTTTACTGCTGTTTACATGTCAAACAGCAGCATGATTCACATCGCGAATCCCGAGGCGCTGCCGGGAAACGAAAACCGGGACGCGTACGCCCTGGCCACGCCCGTCTGCTGGACGGTGTCTGCTGGGGATTTTATTTACAGAAGCAAAAAATAAACCATAAAAGCGCCTCAAAGCCTGAGTTCCGCGGCGGGCCCCGGCGGGCGGGCAAGCAGCAGCTC
>VYXD01008550.1:129434-143507 GCA_013397195.1 Hylia prasina | reverse complement strand
CCCTTTCCTCCCTTTGCAGGGCAGCTGTCGGTGGAGGACACGGCCGCCATGGTGCTGTGCAAGCCCAAGATCCTGCCCCTCAAGTCGGTGTCGCTGGAGAAGCTGGAGAAGCTGCAGAGGGCGGCGCTGGAGGCGGCCCAGCCGTCCGAGGCGGCCCCGCCGCCGTCCGCGGGGGCCGCGCCGCCCCGGCAGTAGCGCGGGCAGGGTCGTGCCCGGCCGCACCCGCGATCGGAGGTACCGCTGTGTACCGGGGCTGCGGATTAACGTGTGGCCTGAACGCAGGCGGTGGTGCCGGGCTGGGCGGGGAGGCCGCGCGTCGGACGCTGCTGGTGTAGAAGTTGGGCTGGTCGCTGCCCAGGCGATGTTTTAAACGCATCTTTAGAGGTACCAGAACCCCTCGGAAAGCGGGAGGAGGTGAGTTCCACAACCCGCTGCTCCCAAGCCGAGCTTACCAGAGCCGCTCGAGCACTGAAGTGCTTAGCTCCTAGAGCACAGCATTTTCCCGGCCCTGGAACGGCTATTCCCAGCATTTCGGAACACCTGAAATATTGACATGAAACAGAAAAACAAAGGAGAGGCTCTACCGTATTTCTGTAGGCGAGTCTTCCTTAGATCCGACTTGTTCTTGAGCCAGGGCATTGTGAAGCTCTGCAGCAAAGACACATTCACACTGTCTGTGCCAGCCTGGATGCTCCTACGCAAGGCAGTTTTGTTTTCCAAAACAGATCTGGTAAATACTTACTTACCATGAGCTTAATTATTCTGTGCTCTCCTCCTGCTTGCAATACCAAAGGGCAGCGTTACATGTACTGCTTAATTTATTCTGTTTAAAATAAATAAAAAGTAGGCAGAAACAAGAGCTTCACAAAAAATATTTTTAATATGTTTTACCAGAACTTTTCACTTTTCCAGTTACATAGAAAAAAGACAAGTTTGGTACATGGGGGCTGAAACCAACCAGTGTTCTCCCCTGAAACAGATGTATTCGTCTTGTGACCCAACTGTATTTTCTTGGGCTCTTTAAAACAAAGAAACTGCTATTTTTTTTAACTCCCAAAGCACAGTATTTCTTTAGCAGCAATGGAAATGGGATCACAGCAGCTTAACTTGACCCTTCTATAATAAAGCTTTGTATAAACCAGTGATTTTATGATGATAGCACTGTCCTGGAAAGAGCGAGCGGCAGTCAGACATCGATGCACACATGGAATGATTAGGTCATAAACATGGCACATACAGAAATAGCTTATTTCAAGGCACCACCACAGCAGAGTGGCCAGTTGTTCTACTATATGCCCAAAGAAAGAACACTTCTTCCTGAAATTTACAAAACTATTAAAAAAAAAACCAAAACAATTTGTACCCAAAACATGTGCTCTTAAAAAAATACGAACTGTGCTAAGCAACTCTTAAATTTGGTATGTCCTAGATGTGTATACATATATACATACACACACCAGAGGAGCATGCGTGTTGTATATATCGACAGCGAGCTATGTTCCCTTTCAACTTGTAAGGCTTCAGGAGGCAGTTCTCACATTCAGTAGCTTTCTAGCTTCAGACGACCTCCATCTCCTTCACTCACAAAACGCTTCCTGCCCCTGGAAGAAAGTAGAAAGTATCTTTTCAGTAATTTAGAGTAGCTTTGCTTGTTTTTTTCTCACTGAGAAGAGTCTTCTCTTGGAAGTCAAATATAAAGTGTGAGTTCAGCAGGGTTAGCAGTGATCACAGTGTCAGCTCCGCTGCTTAAAAATGCTAGTTTGGAAACCTAGGAATGGTGGGTTTCTGCTCAAAATTGAAGTACACAAACCAAAAATGCCTCTCAACATATAACTGGTAACCGAAGTATAATCAAGCTTTTAATGCAGTGATGGCTCTCAACCCTCCCACATACCTAAACCTGCAAAACATTTGATATCAACACACACAGTTTTAAGTGTAAAGTCCACAAATGGAGGCTGTTCTTGACAAAGATGCTAACATTCCAAGATCCAAATTTATCACAAGCTGTCGAGATGGTTTAAGAACTCTAACAAAACATCCAAAATAGAAAAGACCTGTTAAATAAATAGTATTTCCAGTGCATAAAACTGTGAATAATAGTTTTAACATCCTATTAAAAAAATTTATATATATCCCAGAGGAAATGAAACCTATTAACTGTTTTGTGACCAGTAAGGAGGTAGCAGCATACTGATTAAGTACAGTTCACACAGCATTATTTATGCTACAAGTAACCAAGCCATAACAAACCAGAAGTATTATGCGAATCACAGGACAGATATGAGAAATGGGATGTGCAGAGCTTATCCCATATTAATGTCCTTTTCCATTTAATATAAACATTAGGACTGGTTGTCTCATCTTAAAACTCCAGTCACGCTGTTTGATAAGGTGGAACCATTTTTAAAGGACTTTTTTTTTTTTCATTTCCCCAGTATAGCTGACAGTTTTACACTATCACCTACATGGACCACTGTGACACCTGGATCTTCCAGCTTGGTGCTACACTGATTTCTCCCAAGCAAATCAGGAAACCAGAGAAGAGGCAGCCTTTATCCTCTGGGGAGCACTAAGAGGTGCTGCCTGGGATTCACAGGAGGCTGCCTTTCCTCAAGGATTTATCCCAGCCTCAATAGGTTTCACATCAGTGCAGCTTCTCAATACATGTTTTACCAGTCCAACTGTTTGTCCATCCTCCAGCTTCCACTTCCAATCAGTTTTGGTCCTAAGAAGCTGCTTTCTGTAACCTATGAGAGGAATGAAGAGCAGTGCCTACAATGCAACAAGTACCTTGAAGGGCAGAGGTCTCTCAGTGGTTTGGAGATGATTCCAGCCTGAAAGCATTCCTCTACAAAGCGCTCAAGCACGGAGTAGGAGTGTGGCACATCCAGGTTAATGTCTGGGATTTCACAGTAAACCCGTTCATAGCCCTGCAGTGTAAGGATTCAAATAATCTTTGGATTATTCTATGATTTTATCACAATGTTTTTAAATACCCTTCTGCATTCCAGAGGGTTTCTTTTATATGGTTTCACAAAGCATTGCAGCTACAGGTCAGTAGAGAAATAAGGTATATCAGTCCATACCATTATACAAGTATCTATCTACATAGAAACACAACCCGAACTTTTAACTTCTTTAGAAGTCAGAAATCCAGGCAGTATGAAATCTGTATGTTAGCTTGCCTGTTACTACATAGGAAGTAACATGGGAAGAAAATTAATAAGTCTTCCATGTAAGTAAACAAAATGTGGCCACAAATGACCAACACAAGTTCATGCAGCAGGGGAGAGAATGGGGACAACCAGAGATGATTTCATCATTTCCCACCAGCAACACAGCTGAGTCAATTTTTACATAAGTGTTGATGTGGTCCCCAGTCTGCCCTGGGACAGAATTACTATACTCATCCTGAGAAGTCAAGTCACAGATGATTCCAACTGTGCAAAATACTCATTTCTATACTGCTCTAGACATTTGTAATTAGTAGGCCTTTATTGTACTACTTCAGTTTCAAAGAACTACCAGATAAAAAGACAAATTTTAAAGATAAAGCAATATTGCAGCATTTTAGATGATTAGTTTTAACCATTTATCTGCAAAAAGGCAGCTGGAAATTTTGGAAGACCTTACGCAAAGTTCTCTAAATGCCGTACTTACTCTTTTCATTTGGTCCACAGTAATGACAGAAGACTTCCACAGAGTTTTCAACAAATCCAGTATCATTTTGAAGGTCTTTTCTCCAGTTGACTCCAAAACCAGTACAATGGCCTAAAACAAATCGTGCAAGTGTTTTGACTAAAATGAACACACTGGCTCAGGTACAAGGTGTGTGACTATATGAGGTACAGAAAGGAGTGAATGCATTATTATGAACTTTCTGGGGAAAAAAGCCCATTTACTACATGCACTGACCATTTCAATTTATTATTATTATTATTAAACAAAAACTGATGAAAAGTTCTTTGGATAAAATAAAAGGTATGAAAACCTAGAAGGGACTAGACAGAGTGAAAAGCATTGCCTTTATGTCTCTGGTTTCAGCACTACATGGCTATATCCATGTGGCTGCTGCAGCACAGATGGCAATTAATTAATTTTGTAAAATTAATTTTGTATCCATGGGGTTTTAATTTTGTGTCCATGGGGGTTTCTTATCTGTGATTTCAGAAGGACTCAGAAGCTTAAAATCTACAATACTGCACAACCCCCATCAAATGAAATGATTCTGTAGTTCTGCTGTGAAGAATTTTCTATAACAAGTCAATTTACTGAAAAGGAAATTTTGTAGATTGTGGGTGTTCAGCTTTATTGGTAAACAATCATTTCCCAATTTGGCAGATAAAAGAGTACAATTGAGAACAGTCTCCCATATAGGCTGGGTCTGAAATATGTAAGCTTTTATGATTGTGCTGGGTGAAACAATCCCACCCTGAAAAAGGAAGCTCTATAACTTAACAAAAACAGGTAACACCCATTAGAATACCCAGATATCTGAAACTAGAAGGAAATAAACACCAAAACAAAGCAGGGGAGGGTTTTTTGTTGCTATTCCTCAGCAGAAAATAAACTGAGATCTTATTTTCAGGAACTTATAATAATCTGAATTCAACTATTTAACCCCCAAAAATGACTTCTGGATCTTCCCAGAGTCAGCAGCAGCTTACTTGTTGCACAATGCACATACAAATGTGCACACAAACCATTAACTTTACATGAAACAATTTAGTTATTCAAATAACAGAACAAGCAATCTAAGCTTCAGATGCCAGTTATATTATTTGCATGCCCACATCAAAATACCAACAATTATTAAAGGGACTGATTTCTCCTTACTTCATATACAAGTTCATGGTGAAAATGGGGTACTTCCAGTTCCTGAAGGCAGCGTTCTGCTTCTAATACATCTCCAGAAAGCAAGTACTCTTTCAGCAACATATCAATCTATTGAATTTTAAAACAAAAACCCAACACTAATTAGATACAGAATTTAAAAGCTGTCAACTGTTTTGATAAGCCACTATCAACCCAGCAGCAAGTTAGTTCCTCAAACTTGCTGTCAGTGCTTTTATAAATGTAATTAAATTCAGGCATTAATTAAATGGAGACATTATCAGTAACCTGAAACACAGTGTAAGCCAAATACCTATCCACAGTGGTGACACAGAAGCACCAAAATCATTGTTTTATAAGCTGTGTGTCACCATAAAAGGTACATGTGGGTGTCATTAAATTTATTCTCTCCTTTGAAGGCTTCCTCCTATCACTTGTTGCACTTCCAACCTAGAAATTTTAACATGACCTTTTCCTTTAGACCTGCTTACTTTATAGCATGGATCTCTAAACATTCCTGTTTCTTCCTCTCTTTTTTTCAGTCATTACTGTGCTTTTGATCAGCAATGCCAAAAAAATAATAGTCTATCTAGTTTAGCCAGTTTCATCTTGGCTTTTTTAATTACTTCATCACTTTACACTGTGAGGTCTTAAAAAGCCGAATGCTTACAAGTTTTGCTTAAAGCAAAAACAAACATATACTTGCAATACAGAATGTTGTACTAGCATGCTCCCACCAGTGACAAATACTACAAATCAACAAAATTACCTACATCAGTTCTACTACTTCATCTAAATCAATTCTATAAAAAAGGAAGTCCAAACAACAAAACAAAACCAACACTCAGGACATAAGACGTCTTCCCTCTACCCCAAACCAAGTAAGCTTAGACCAAGAGCCAACTGGAGGGAGGGGACTTGAGTCATTACCTCTTTGACCAGGTGTTTCACAGGCTGCTGGCCCCCTCCTGCCCCCCACACGCTGTCGATGCGCTTCCCTCCCTTGCTCATGCTCAGCAGCACCGTCGCTCGGTCCAGAGCAGCTCTGAAGGCAAAGTCAGTGCTTAAAACCTGATTTCAGAGCTTCATTAAATGCATCTGCAACTTCCCCCATGGCCACTTCTCCTCAGACAAAGCTACCAGATCTTTTGGGAAGAGGTGCACAGGGACCATTCAGATCAAAAAAACCAGCAAATAAGCTCCCCATGCTGTCTTTCTGTCACCCTTATGCTCCTGCTCATACCAAGGACAGGTAACAATCCTGCAGTGGCAGTAGATTAAATCACCAATGCAGAACCTCAAACATCCTCACAAAAAACAGCTAGTATTTTCTTATGCAGAAATGGATTGTATCCATACTCCTCCAAGAATGCAGCTTGGCAAGTGGATCTCAAACAAAAAAGGCCTGAGTTGCTGCCACACTCAAGAACGGTTTTCTACTGAAATACTATTTTCCGTTTGGGTCTGAAGAATTATGAAACTTTTAGAATTTAAGCCAAAGAAAACACTTCAGAAGGTAAATATGTAGTTGGAAAAATAGCACAAGCTAGGGATGCCTGCCAGTTTATTGAAAAAAGAATAAAAAGGGAAGTAAGGTGAAAAAAAAGAAGTCTGGGATACAGTATGTACCATCCATGTAAAGGAGGAACAGTTCTCCCAGTCCTCATGCTGGGGGCAAGCCAATAACAATAACTCTATTCACCAAGATTTAATGAGCAGGAAAGACTGGCCAAGAAATAACAAAGGCAGCAAAGCATCCCAGATGTGCAGAATGCAGGCTACAATCCTTCAAATGACAGGACATATTTATATAAGTGACAGACAATTTTCTCAATTTAAGCCCCCAAGGTAGGCAGCTAAGAACTGCTCTTCCTTCTCAGAGTGCCCAACTATAATCATTGCAAATGCAACTTCTGGAAGAAGCAGGACTTCAGCACCTCCGTATCAAGCCTGAAACATACACTTATGGAGGTAAGAAAAATAAAACATGACTCATTATTAAAACATCCCTCTTTGTCAAAGATTGGTCCTTCAAACTTCTCACACTGACGTGGAAAACAATTGTACTTCTTGACAAATAGAGCATTACAGAGAGTCTGGGAAATCACTGCACAAGCTTCAAACCTTTGTAAGGCAAAACAGTTAATCCCTTGTGTATTTCACAACATATTTACAGCAGCTGTCCTGATGCTATATTTACCCATTAATCACATTAAAGCTTTTTCTAAGACAAAATCTTCTGTAACCACTTCTTCTTTCAGCTCATTTTTCAAACATAAGCTGGACAACAAACCTGACAAATTGAACTCAAATGTATTAATACATTTTTCAGAACTCAGTATTTCTCCTCTGACTTGAGTCACTCTGTATGTTGTTAGTTTTGTTGCAGATTTTGTGGGTTTTTTTTCATTTCAAATTAAAAAAATAACCAAGGAAGTTAAAGAACTGCATGATTTATTCTGAAGCGGTAAATTCCCGATCATCATCTTTGACATCTGGAATAGAAAACTGTCTCTATACAGAAAGCAAGGAAATTACCGAGCTTGGACACAATCCACAGTGCCTTTGTAGCCATCTATGTAAGTACTGCTTAGGATCCCATCTCCAACAGCTCTAGCAATGAACTGGCCCACCAACTGCAACAAAACAGAAGCATTTTTAATTAAATGCTGAATTTCAAAGAAGTTCTAAGTAGCTAATTATAATGTGCTTGGTTTTCAGATTTTATTTAAATGAGCTGTTTCAAAGTGAAAACACAGCCTGGGTAATTGGGAGAGGATTACAGACAAGTAAGAAAATCAATAGATATTTTTCAAAACACGGAGTCTATTGCAGTTTATTTGATCTATTTAATCCACAAAAAGCTTTTGACTGCTGGCATAAAGATTTACAAATATACCTGTGGTGCCCTGGGAGAATCCAACACCAATTCAGGTAGTTCCTTGAGCAATCTATCAAAGGATTTTTCCACATCAGTTTTGCTTACTACTGTCCCACACAGGTCGGAGATAAGCTTGGATGTCATTTCCCTGTGACTAGCCTTCCCCTCTAATGCCAAGGAAACAGCCAGCACTGGCACACTGTATTTCATTTCACCAAGGTTTAAATTCTTCAGCATTTCCTAGATAAGATTTGAAAAACAAAACAATGAAATTTCGTAATTTTTATTATTTAAATATATAAATAGACCTCAAATAAATATTTATGTGCTTATACTTATACAAGTACATCTATGCTTCTGCTCACATAATTAATGTAACTGCTTGGCTATTCTTATAGTACATTCCTTGCCAACTTCTCTATGAAGTCATTCATAGCTGGCAATTGCATGACCCTGTATGCTGCAGCTTTGACCCCTAAACCAAAGAGATAAAAAGGACCATAACATACCGAAACTTCATTAGTATCTCCATGTTCAAAATACTCCTGGATGATTGGTGTTAAAGTTTTTTCAAATGCTCTTTCATCAAGAGGTAAAACTACTGTTTCATAGACACAGTTCTCCTGTTTTAAAAGACAACAAAAGCAGATACACTTACTGTCTTTTCTTGCACCTTATGCAGCACTAATAGCATTAAAATAGTGAGGTTTTAATCCTTAATGCTTTTTCTTGGAAGTCAATATTCTCTCAAAAACCAGTAGACTCTGTCTCTACTATTAAAGTGCAGACAATGCTGGCTAATTGTCATACTTCTTCATATTTTGAATTTACTGTTAGCTGAATTCAACTGAAAGGCTGAATTTACTGTTGAACAATGGTAAACACACCAAACTCTGTTCCCAGCATTCAACTGATAGCACAGGAGGAGAGGTCCAGTGCCTCCATCCCAAAGGGACAGCGACAGAAGCTCCAGGCCAGCAGAGCTGGCTGTGCCACAGCAGCTTCCCCTGCAAGTGGCACTGCCATCCCTGGCAGGAGCCCTGCCCTGTTCCCTCTGCCTTGGTGACTGTGTGACCAGACAGGTGGTGCCATGCACAGCTCACAGAAAAGGCATTTTCAGAATATTTGTGAGCAAAGGCATTCCCTGTGGGAAAAAAGAGGCACACAGCAACTGCCTAATGTATCACCTGTCCTGCAGAGTTCCAGCAGCACCAGATCTCCCTGCTCTAGTTCAGTTCCCTACTCTGCACCTACAGAAGCACAGAGCTGAGCAAAAACTTCTGATCAAAGACGTTTTTCAACCAATGTTTAATGGAAAGAAACTTTTCATGATCAAGAAGTAGCAGAAATCAAAAAAACCTATCCTTCCATCACACCAAAGTTACACAGAACGTTCATTCTTCATTAAACTTTGTTCTATGCACTAGCTCTATCTTTAATGGCTATTTCTGTTAATGTAAAGTGTCAAATTTTAGGGAAAATTGATCCTGGAAGAAGGTTTTGATATTGTCACATACCATTCTTTCAGCTGCTATGGCTAAAGCAAACAGCCTCTACTCGAAGGACACCACCATTTTTCTGCTTATGTCATACAGAATGTACTTATGGTCAGTCTTGCAATTGTACTGATCTCAGAGACTCTGTGTTTGTAATCACCATTTCCCTTTCAATGATAGAAAGCATCTCTGCCCAATAAGCTTTGCTTTCTTTCCCCTTCCCCAGTAATATGGCTGTAAGATACAAACTTCCATAACATACTCTAAATAAACATATGTCAACAGAATATCCAAGCTATCACCTTCATGAAGTGTTTATACCAAGCAGACAAGACATTGGGTGGGCTGGGAACAAAGGGAAGAGAAAAATCTAGAAGGGATACTGTCCCCACTAAACTCTCAACATGAGCAAGTCTGTGTTGCATTTTTAACACAGTGTCTGTGTGCAATATGGAACAGCACTGCAACATCCAGCTGCATGGGAACCAGCAGTGGAGAACACACCTGGGAAAGGGAAGCTGCTCACTCAGGCACAGAAAGAGGGCTTGGGGATAAGATTTGTGAGTATTACATTGTGCATTCTACACCAGCTGACTTTTTACTAGCCAATAATCTATTCTTGAGCATAAAAATGAGCATTTCAGTGCAGCCAGGCTGACAATCATGTTAACTCACAAGGCCATTAAAATTGATAAAATGAAATATAAACCAACACTGCAAAGAAACTATTTGCATACCTGGTCATCATCATAATTAGGATCCTTAATATCTACTTCTTCCACATCATACACTTGACCTGGTGTTCCCCAAACTCCTTTACCACCTGCTCCACCTGGTAAAATATGGGAGAGTGAGTAAGGGCTGCCAGTTTATAAACAGCACTTCTGATTTAAACACAACATTCTTTCACTTAAAAGTGATCTATCATTGCTTGTGCCCATCTCCTGACTAACAATATATGCTGAAGAGGGTGTGTTTGTTTACCAAGCTCTCACTTCCTCAGCCACTTTTCATCACTTTCCAGGAAGACACTAAAAGCACTATGGACTGCACAAGAATTACTGAAGGTTGAAACTGTACTTTTGAATACAATAATCATTTAAGTTTGCATTAGTAACAGTCCCATGAACCACTACCAACAGTTCAGATTTGTGTATTAAGCTTGCTAAGGAAATGTACTTCCCTTGAAGGCAGATGTTGATTGATCACAGACATATTAGATTTGCTGCCACTTGCTATTGCCACCCACTAAATAACATAAAGGGCCAAAAGCCTGCACAGACACTGTGGTTTAGAAAACGATTCCCAGCAGAAAAAAATGCATTGTCCTTTGAACAAATCTTAATCTTTCTCATTCTACTCTCTTCACTAAGCTACACCCACCTTTCTTTGGTAGACCTCTTCCCTTTCCGGACCGGGATCGCCTGTCCAGGAGTTTCCCCTTTGGGCTCGTTGGTACAACCCCAATCTTCAGTGTCTCTCCATTCTCACTGACAGAGTCTCCTCTCCCAGAATCTCTAGAAGAGTTTTTCCTCAATCGTCTCTTTGCTTTAGCATTTATTTTGGCTTCAGTAATTGAAGTTGCAGGAATCCAATTTCCGTTGATTTCACTTTTTCGTTCCTCAGGCCCACCATTTTCTTCATCACCAGAAAATGGAGCATCATTTAGATTCTCAAGTTCTTAAAAACAAGACAGGAAAAAATCTTTTCGTTTTAAACAGTTTTATGTTAGAATACCAAACACACTGCATTTAGAAAGGATTGTAACATCATATAGAACTCTTGTTTTCAACAGTGTTAAGGCAAACATTGTTTATAAGGTACGTCTACATATTGCAGTAATAAAAAGTTCCTTATTCCCCTGCACAAAATATCCACAATCTAAACAGAGCAGATATCAAGAGTTGGAAAGCAAATTAATGAAACCATACATAAATACACAAACCACAGAAAACCCCACCCTTGTTAAACAAAAACTATCCAAACCTCTATGTGCATTAGATCTAAGTGCCTCCTTCTCACTCCACCCACTCTTCTCTTGATTTAGAAACAAACGAAACTGCCAATACAGTACATTCTGTAGGAACTCACCAATGTTACAAGACTTGTCACCAAAGTGAAATTAACTCCCTAAACCATCGACCAACACTCCCCTTATTCAATTCAAGGAATTTCAAGCACAGCTCACTAGCAAGAAAAGCAACAATATAGGCATAGAAGAATATAAAAACATCACAAGGTTTTTTTGGTTTGTTTTTAAAGTTGTGGAGGGGAAAAATGCTGATCAATACAAAGCTTGAAGAGCTTGGTAATAAAGACTCCTAGAATACACAGCCCTTTGAATCAGTAGGATCTCTCTTCTCTATGGATTGTCCCTCACTACCTGTAGCTTCTGTCAAGACTGTTTCTAAACCCAACACAATCAATATAATAGGTTTGTTTTGTACCCAACAAAAAACTCTCTCAACTCAAGGACCTGTACATACCCCAGAGCACCGAGAAGCACAACAACTTGACTCTCTGAGGAAGCTAATGTACATTTAATGTTTAGACCTAAAACCTTATTTCACAAAGTTAACTTGTCTCCCACTTGTGCTGTGGGGTTCAGCAGAATGTCTTTCTTACAGCATTATAAACAAAAGCTTTCACAAACTATTCTTCCCCTTCTTAACTAATCAAGATTAAAAAAAAAGACACAATAAGAAAAAGCACCTGAGAACCTGTTTACATTCCAGTGAGTACCCGGGGAGTCCTTGCAAATTAGGAGACACAGACAGAGAAGAGCCTCAGCTCTGTGTTACACAGTTCTCCATCTCTTCAAACAGTCCTAAAGACACAACCCACGGCTCCACCACTAGCAGGGCAGTAAGAGGGTGCTCAGAAGCTGCTTTTCCAAAACTGCTTTACAGAAAAGGTCACTGCCATAAACCCAGAATATGAAAAGTACTCAAAACTTGCATCTGAACTTAGCTAATGTATTAATTCACCCTTCCAATACCTTCTCATCAGCAACATGCATTTGGCAGTATTTCTCGGAATTGTGTTTTTTGCACTTCAAAACAAGTTCATGAAAAATTGTTTTTAAAGCAAAATGGACTAATAAAATAATGCCAATCTCCAAGCATTTACCCATATCAAAGAGTATATTAAACTGAGCAAACTTTGATGGAACTGCCTCCTTTGTGATCAAAGAAATAACGTTTAGATACTGGTGTTCACAGATGTGAATGCTACAGCTGAGCAATAACGCAGCCATTCCAGACTAAGCTTCATCTTTCCACTCATTACTCCCACAAAGGCATTCCTTTTATGCTTGCAGCAGGCTAAAAAAGAAGAGCATGCATCACATCCAGGAAAAGATTTCTCACTAGCAGCTTTCTCTGTTTGTCTAACATTTTAATAAAACAATGAGAGATTTGCATAAAGCCAACAGAGGGGGAAAAAAGAGCAAACCCAAACAGGTTTCCTTCCTCTCATTCCCCAGGAGACCCCATCAGCAACAACCAGCTCCTCTCAGTCAAATGCACTCAAATTCTTCTTCATGCTCAGTCTCCCATGAACGTCTCCACTTCAGACCTGAGACCTGGCCGTCCAGAAACTCCACTCTTCAATGACCACGTACTTCTTTCTCAGTTTCCAAAGAAAATGGCCAACAATTAACACAAGTCAGTCCTGACTCTGACAGGATTAAAGGGGAGGCTACAGTCCAACCTCCTTACACAATCCTAATCTCAGGTTCAAGACTAAAGGAAATCCTCCACAGGAAACATCCAACCCATAAGAACTGGTATTTCTCACTGCACTTCTACATTGTTTTTTATATAACACTGTAACTTTCCAGCTGCAACCTCTTTCTCCATAATATGGTAACCAACTGGCCCTCTACTATTAGTTATCTAGTTAGGCTTGAAAAAAACAGACTGAACACATCCACTATTTTCCAAAAACTTATAAAATAATAAGAACCTATAAAATGCTGCAGATCTTCCTTCTAATTCCTCATTTTCATATCATATAACATATACAGGCAGTAACAGTCTTCAGTCAACTTCAATACTTTGCTTACTATATATTAAGAAGTTATCCAAATTTATCTCATTACTCAGCCATTAAGCCTAGCAGGCTCACTTAAAATCTGTGCTTTTATGGGCTACCTTCATTAACAAGGCCTTCTACCAATTTTAACTGTCCAAACACTGTCAACCCAGCTCTCCTGTAGCTTTCCACCTGTCATCCAAATATAATTCTAAAATATTGAGAAGCAAGGTGTCTTCTGCATTAACCTAATACTGCTTAAATATCAGAAATCATATGGAGTATATTGCCACCTCAACTGCATTACCCACCACCTTAAAATATATACATGTTATTCTGAAAAACCTCTTTGACATGAGAGTCAGTGCAGACCATCACAACCTTTGGAAGATACAGAAAACAACATGAATTTATGTTACCCTGGCTAAGTATCATAAAAGAAATGTGTGATATGGACAAAACACTCCATTTCATGGCAGGCTCTAACATGTACTTCCCAAAGTTTTCCCATGCCAGCCCACTTCCAGTCAAGCCCTTCATTTCCCCTAATTTTAAGGTAAATTGTTGCAGAAAAGCAGAAATTGTAGCTCTTAAACACATCTACACATTTTACTTCAAAGTTTATTCTTTTCTTCGCACCAGCACTACTTGAACTCAGATGATAAGGAGGAAAGTGCAACTACTATACAGCAACTTACAGAAACGCTAACTTCATTGTTTTAATGATTTTAAATAAACATAATAGATGATATATATATTATATAATTGAAAGAAATATTCTGTAACTTTTTGATTTTTTTTTTTAACCAGTATTGTTAAAAAATT
>VYXD01008550.1:32916-128679 GCA_013397195.1 Hylia prasina | reverse complement strand
GCTTAAGCTATTAATCAACCTAATTAACTATTAGTAACAGCTGAAAGGTTCCTGGGAAGGTAACTAGTGTAGCAAGAGAGAAGCACCACCCTCCAACACATCTAAGCCTGGATGCCTTAGCAGCTGTCAGTTCTGTTGCTTATAAAGGGGGCAAAAGCCGTTACTTTAAGGCAAAAAGCCCCACATATGCAGCTTTTTTTAGCTGATAAAAGCCACCTCTATCAACCCAGACTGTGCTGTTCTGCCAAGTGGTTATCTGCACGAGTGTACAATATCAATGTTATAATTGCATCCACAAGAAAAACGTTCTTCATGTGAATGATGCTGATAAAATGGTACCAATTTATGGAGTTCAGCCCAGCCTTTAGAAAACAAGCTAATTTTCGATCCTCCCCCCAAGGACATAGTCTTTGTTTTACTGCCTGTGTACATACAGCTATCAAGCTTTCACATCTGTGCTTCTGCACTCTTCAAACACTCCTTGCAACCACCATTCAATCTGCAAGGGATAAAGTTCTCCTCGTTTAAACACTTCTCTTTTTCTGCTCCTCCTTCTCCCCTTTCCTAGTAGCTGCTACCCTTCAAACCACCCCATGTCACTGTGAACAGGATGGCATCATCCATCTTTCCTTTACGTACACAAAAAATTAAGTGGTCCCAGAATTCCCTCATACACTTTTTCACCTGCAAGATTTCCACAAACTCCTTCACAGGCCTGGGAATATTACTGGTATTTGTGTCTGTCCCATAAGGATTCAGTAGCCCTTTTTTCCCCCATCTCACCCTTTGCTGCCCTGAAAATCCTTCACCGTTGAGTGGCAAGATTGTGACACCAATCAGCTGCATTCCCTTCCCCTTTTCTTCTCTTCCCCGGCTTTCCCTTTCATGCCCACTTGCCTGCCACAGACCCATTAACGGTAAATGATTCATCACAGACCGTTGGCAGTAAAGAAACTCTGGTTTGGGGCACAGCATTCAGCTGTCATGGTCTTCTATTTCCTAATGCCAAACCAAACAGCTCCCAGCCTTGTGCAATAAGAGTCTTCTCTGCCCCACGCATTTTTTTAAATAAACGTTTTTCCTGAGTTACCTCAAGCAACCATTCAGGAGTTCTCAAGCGTTCCCAGTCGCTGCTGGTTGAGATATTTTTTCCGTGTGGGTCTCAGTCTAATCTGTGCAAACTACCTTGTAAGAACAATTTTATCCTTCCTACTGGAATGTTCCATCAGTTGTCCGCCTCTTGGGAAAAGACAGAAAAGGACAAAACCTGTGTTAAATAATAATCACAGCTTTCATCACTTGTAACCAACTTCTAAATTTCAAGTGGAGAAATGCTGTTCCTGTACAGGACCCTAGTTGAAATCCTCCACCAGCGGCAATATAATAAATAACAACCCAACTTCCACGTGATGTCATTCTGAGATTCAGCACCCTACTGGGTTTGTAACAAGGATGATGGACTATCCAAACCTTACAAGTCCTGCTGTCACACTGATCAGGAGATGGGACGTACACTCTCAGTTTAGCAATGCACCTTCTCACTAACTCAAACCAGCAGATTGCTAGAGCTTCAGGATGTTGGAATTTATCACGGTATCCAAAACCTTTTCTGATTTGCAGACATACATCACACAGCACTACCAATAAAACTCGAACACAATTTGCAAAACCGCCTTAAAAACATCAGAATCCATGTTGGAAGAGAAAATACCAGAACAAAATGGACAGAAGCCCCTTTAGGCAGATCATAAATGCAATAGAAACTTTTAAGGAGAATCAGTGATAAGAACAGTACTTTTAAAGTAGTTCATAAGACAAGGGTATTTTTCTAAGTCACGAAATCCACCAATAAAACATGCTCGGTGCTCTGTACCCACTTCCATTTCTTGCACTCCATCTAAACAGGCAATTCTACCTCAGCAGCCACATTAACCTTTAGAAACACCACATGCAGCAGGACAAAGCTTCCGAAAGTTAACAAGACCTCCCGTAGGTGCAAAGCATCCCTGAGCAACTTCCACATAGCATACACTTTTTTCCCTTCTCCCTAACTTCAGGCAAACATCCCTCATCACCGAAGCTTTGGAGACCTGCCAACACCAGCTGCTGTTCTACAACCACACATACAAGAGCCACGTTAAGATTCGGTAATCCTACCAAACCCGTGCCGCTGGCCGGGACCAACGGCGGCGCAGCGCCGGCGTTGAAGAGCGGGCGGGACGGACGGCTCAGGCCGCCGGACCGAGGGCCGCAGGCCGCTGGGAGCGGGGCCGAGGGCTCAGGCCGCCGGGGCCGGGCTGGCGCACAGGCACGGGCCTGGCAGTGGCAGCCGCGGCCCGGGAGCGCCCGCAGCCCCCGGGATGCGCCCNGGGCGGGTGAGACCATCGCGGGTGAGACCATCGCGGGTGGGTCGGGGGCGGAGCGGGGGCTGAGGCGCACCTGAGCAGTGCCCTCCATTTCCCTGTGAGACGCAGGCCGGAGCTGCTGCCCCGTCGCCTGAGCCTTCCGTGAGGGGGGCAGGCGTGAAGTGGCAGCCCCCGGGATGTGGGAGAGCGGCTCCTCACATCCCGCCTGGGTGTTAGCACCGGGGCCGCCGCGGAAACGCGGCAGCTGTGCCTGGTCCTTCCTTAACGTGCTGTCCTATTTCTTTAATTAAAAGTCTATTTTTTTTATTATTATTATTATCTGAGGCAAAGCCATCAGAAAAAATAATCTGTTACCTCTTTTCTATGTGTTTCTCTGTGGTAACCAGGGGAGTTCAGGCCTTTGGCTGCCTCCCCACACAAGCCCTTCCCTCAGCACGGGGACAGTTTGGGCAGCGCGGCTGGGAAGCACCGCAGCTGCCCCAGAGCCGGCAGGCGGGATTCCCGCTGCTCAGCCCATCCACGGGAAGAGGTGCTGCAGACACCTCCCCCGCTGAAACGCTTGACACGCTGCAGGTTTAGGATTGACAACCAAACCGTGCATGTCCGACCACAGCCTTCCAAACTTTCCGCCTTGTTTCAGTTTACATTTACCCTGTTTACTCTATACGAACTGCCTCAGGGCACACACCTAATTAGAGATGACAGTGTCCTCTTATTGTCATGTGCTTCGACTCCATTCGGGTCTCTCCTCAAAGCTCAGCTCACCCTTTGTTTTCTCTCCCTAATTTGTCACTCCAGAGAGCCCAAGCAATGAGGGAAGCAAATACAGATCCCTTCTGCTTTGGTAGTTGTGCATTGCAGGATTTTCCAGCTGCCAGCAAGAGAAACCTCAGTTAACCAGATTATGACTTGATTTTTGTAGCAGTATTAAATATTTTTCTGTATAATTCTACTCCATATTGGTATACTTCTGACTGAAATAAGAGCCAAAGTTCCCTTGTGTAAGGGCCTCTGAATTATTTACTGGCCTGGCTCTGCATGAATCATCCAAAATATGTTTAAGATTTAAAACAACAATGATCTGTTAAAAGAATGTGCAGAACGATTGACATGTTTTCAAGATACTTCCCCCATCAGACAAATGACAGAAAGAAAACCTTTCTTGCTCATGAACACACTAAATTGCAGACTTCTTCAAGTCAGAACAGTCCAACGTGCTCACACAAGATTTTTTTTCACACGCGACCTAGAGGCAGTTTTAAAAGATATTGTTTCCCCATCAATCAAAAAATAGTTCCTAGTTCACTCTTTGCACCTCTGCCGACTCATTCGTACCAAGCAAACCACCACAGTGTCATCACCGAGATTTGGAAAATAAATTCTGCCTATTAACATTGATTGTGGAATTCAGCTTCCCCTGCAAGCCAGAGTGGGGCTTTAAAGAGATTTTTCAGTAAAGAAGAGATGACAGAGAGGCTGATACAGTAACCAGAATCTGCACAAGAGAAGATGGCACAAAATACTGCATCATGCCAATTACACCTTTTAAAGCACCACGGAAAATTGCTAGAGGATTTTTTGTTAAAGTTTAGGACTGGATCACTTCCAAGAGGCCTAAAAGCTGGGTCAGTAGTCAAAAGAAGATGAAAACCCCCAAACCACACAGCAGACCTCAAAACGAGAAAATTGTGTGTTTTTTCTTTCTTCTGCTGAATGTCTCTATTAGCAGCTGGGTTAACAATCACTGAAAATCTCATCTGCACATATTTGCTCATTTCTAAAGCACTGTGACCTGAAAAAGAGCTGATGAGCGTGAAAGAGAATTTGTATTTTTCCACTGTATCAACCAGCCTACTAAAAGACATCACCTCTTTTTCCCTTTCTAACCTCAAACCTGCAATAACTAGAAAACAGCTGATCACATGCTAACCTCTGAGCTGTAGGGACCTCCTCACTCCCTCCTGCCCTCCCTCCCCCAGACATATTAATAGCAAACATACCACCAAAATCCCCATAAAAACAAAACAGCAAAAATACTCCTCCCATAGAGGGAAAAAAATTGAAAAAAACCCCAAGCTATCTGGACTGTTTCTGGTGGATTTGCAGCTCGAGGCAGCCAGTGAGGGGTGTTCAGCTGGACCCCGCTGCCCGACACCTGCATCCCGGGTTACCTGTGCCGCACCTCGGCCGCCCGGCCCCTCCTGCGCTTCCACCCCTACAGCCGCCGATCACCTGGAGCAAAATGCCTGCACGGAGGCGAGCAGGTCACTTTCTAGCAGTCTTCCTTCCTTAGAGCCTGCTGGGTTGTTTTCAAACTCTCCCCTCCCTCTCTCACATGCAGGCCAAGCCCTCCCGTAACACCCAGGGGAGGAATCCATTGGCTGGAGTTCCCCAAAACGCGTGGAGCAGCCCTTCCCCCCGTGCGATGCCTGGTGCACAATAGACCCCGCGTGTCTCCGCGCTGCCCGGGCCGCGCTGCCCCCCGTCTTTGCCTGAGCTGTCGCTGGGGTGACTCACGCACGGCTTCCGACCTCCCGCACCAGAGAGAAGTTACCTCGGGTTAGAAACACCACCGAGCATTTCCCTTGCCTTCCCCACTGCGGATTTTTTAAAGTTTTACTTTCTGTTTTAAATATTTTCGATAGGCAGCATCTGTGCTCCTGACACCTCAGCGGTGCTGTTTGATTACAGTCGAGTCTGTTACTGTGTCACTTGGAATAAGAATTTCCACACATAATGCAGACAGCAAAAATGTATCATATCTGTTAAATCAATCTGCTCTGTTCAGTTGCCTGTCTCTTGGCCTTCTGCTTCCTTTCCCTTCAGACTGCTTTTATTTTTGCATCTTCGGCTAAGGTGCCTTCATGAAATGAACTGCAAACACAGCAAACCCATTCTTCATCAGGCCGCGTCAGCTCCAGGTTGAAAGGGTACTAAAACACGCCTTCACTTTTTTTAATGCTCAGTAATTAGAGCTGCTTTTGAACATCGTCGTGCAGCTCCATGCGGGAGCTGGGAACGGGGCTGTGCCGCAGACCGGGGTGTGCAGCGCCTGTCGGGGCTGGGCGCCCTTGCGGGGTGGAGAAGGGATCCCGTTGCCTTTGCCTGAGCACGGAGACCCACTGCCATGGCTTTGCATGAACGCTTTCCCGAACCACTGCCTTCCTCTCTCTCTCGTGGCTTCCCAGGACTTGCCCCTCACATTGCACAAGAAGCCTCCCCTGTTCAGGGTTCTGAGTACACCCTTCTGGCAGCGGCAGCACCGGGTTTGCTCCGTAAAACTGTTCCAGGCATGTCTCCTCCGTGCTGCCGTTGTCATCTGTTCATTCTTGCCTTAACAAAGGGCAATCACGCATCTGAAAAGACGCTTTAGTGTAAAGGGCTGAACTTCTGAAATGTGCAGAAAAATGGGAGTACTTGATTTAAGAGTTCCAGACAGTGAGTTCATTTAAAAGCTAACAACCAGAAACACAAAATGCCACCTCTACCTCAGAATAATTGTCCCTCTTTTTACTGGTTTACTGTGAGAGAAAATCTTAGGGAGCCACCACTTATTTAAACAAGGTGTGTTATTGCCTTGTAAATATTATTTGACAAGCTGAGGTCCTGTGATTAATAAATCATGTGCCTGCTTTTTGTGTGTATATAATCACATGCTCTATATTTATATGGACAGAGGGTTACAGAACATTTACCTTTGTCTTTAGGACTGGCAGGAACTTCTGTGCTATCAGGTCTCCTATCAAAGGCACTATGTGAAATAATCCTTATCGTGACCTTGCCAAGTTCCATCCTCAAAGCGATTCAATATTTTGCATGTACCACTGCAGTGGGGAGGCCATTCCAGAACCACATTGTCAAATGGTTGGTAAAAATCTTCTAATCAAAATGTCTGATGCCTCCTTTTGATCATTTATTCTGTACCAGCACTGGCCCTTAGCACCTTCAGCTCCTCTCTCTTACCTTCCTGGGCGTATTTATGCAGAGAAAGCCTCATGCTCACAGTATTTGCTTTGCAAAATGAAGTGAGATAGCCTCTCCTCAAGCTCAGCCTTCAGTGCAGCCTGGGCTGCACCTCTCCTGCTGCCTTCCAGGATTGCATTTCTCACTTCCTATTTCCACTGTTGACAAGTCAGTCACTTGGTGATCAAAGTGTGAGCTGCCAGGGAGCTTGGAGGAAAGGCTTTGGTCATTTGTGCCTATGACCACCACTTTCTGCTATCTACCTTTCTCTGTCTAATATTTCAAGCCTCCTTTCTCCTGAGGTTGCTTCATATTTTCTGTCATCAGCAAATTCGCCAGTTCTCCAGTAACATTAGTGCCAAGCTCATTTACAAAAGCACTTTGCCAGCTCTGCAGAGTGATGCTTAACACTCCCCTGGTAACCACCCTCTGGCCTGACAGCCCTGCTACTCTTACACCACCAGGTCTTTAAGGGGTTTATACCTTGTGCAAAATCACCTCTCCCTTTTCTTCAGAACTTTCCATGTGGCACCATATGAAATGTGCAATTTAAGTCCAGAGAGGTGAGATTCATCCCATTTCCTTCACTAAGCAAATGGCTTGCAGCTTGCCTTACCCAAGAAAGATAAATGGGTTTGATAAACCCATTTCATCTCATGCCATTTACCTCCCTCTCTTTAGCTAGCCTTTCCTTCACCATTTTTTTCTGAATCTGTCCTTATGCTATTAAGGTGAGACCTTCATGCCTCTTCTTGCCCAAATCAGTTCACTTCTCTGCAGGTTTGCTGTGCTCCTGTCCCTGACTGAGGGACCTGTTAAAGACATCGGGCCAGTTCTTCCAGAGCTCTGGCATGTGGATTAGCCCGTTCCTCTGCCTTCAGCGCAGGAAGCAGCCCTGAGATTTGTTTCTGTCCTGGCCACAAACATTTCCATACCCCCATTCTATTATCCCTCACATCTGCAGCCACATGATTAACATCCTCAGCAAAAGTTAAGGCAAAGTATGAGTTCAGGTTTTACACATACCCAATGCATATTAACCTCTATCCCCTATAATTTCTTCTTCCTCCTGTTTTCTTCAGCAATATGCAACAAGGAAAAACTTTTCCCCATTTTTTGTTAATGTCCTTTAAAAGACAAAACTCTGACTCCCTTTTTGAGACATAGATTTTATACCCAATTGGTTCTTTTGCTTTTTAAAACAATTCCTTGTAATGGCTGTTCATTCAAAGTAGCATTTCTGAGGTATAAATTCATTCAACTGCAGCATCTATCTCCAAGCTTTTCCCCTTGCCTGGGCTCCAGTGAAGTTAACTAGAGTTTTATCCCCTATCCTGGAGTCTCATCACAGTGAAATTTAGACATGTAAATCCCCAAGCTCCTAAGGAAAGCTGACTATATGGATTAGTTCCTGTTACGTATTTAAATATGGAACTCTGAAGCTGTATCAGTCACGCCTGCCTTCATAAATGGGATATGATATTTTGAACAGGGTACTGTTTAAGACTAAAAAAACTGAAGCATCTCAAGTCTCCAAGAAAAAATTTGACCAAAGTGGGTTTTCATTACAGTTCTAGAGTAAAAATAAGTAGGGCAGTGGCAGAACAGAAGTAGTTGGTCTTTTTAGATTTTTTTTTTTTTTACCTTATATTTATAACTGTGCCAGTCACCTTTTGTGGTAAACACTAACAAGGTGTTTTACCTCACTGGAGCCAAGAGACTCAGTCAAGATCTTTTCCTGACCATTGAGATCTAAATATCCACATGCTTTTCTTCACTGCATTTCACAACTGCTTTTTTCTCCACCTCTTCTCTCTCTCCTGACTTTCCTCCCAGAAAACAGGACACTGTCCCTAAGTCCTACCACTGGACTGAAGCCAAAGAAGTGTCAGCATACAAGGACTTGACATTTTCAGCTCTGTTGCTGCAAGGCACAAAGGTTTGGCCCCTGGTGCCTCCCACAGCCCAGCCTACTGAGCTGGCCAGAGTGTAACATCTCCTGATCCCCTGGCAGGTGTCTGAATGTATATCCAAGCTCCTTGGCAGGCTGGACCGCCTGGTCTGGAGAGAGCCAGTGCTGCTGCACCTTCACTGTAGCCAGAGCTAGTGGGAGAACAGCAGCGTGGCAGCAGTGCTGATGCAGGGAAAACCACCTCTGGTCCTCAGTAGTGTCCCCCAGGGTGCTGAGGTTGAATTGTCCCCTGTTGAGGAAGGTCCTTGTGGTCTTCCCATGTGCGTGTGGCCAGTGCTGGAGTTTGTCCTGGAGATGGACCTGCAGTGGCCATGCTCAGCCCAGGGGCATCACACCTTGCCCTCCAGGCCCTGCAGGTCACTGGCTGCACTCACCCAGCCCACACCTTGCCAAGGCAAGCTGGACTGCAGCCTCAGGCACAGGAGATCCCACGACAGCCCCTCAGCCGTGTGCACAGGGCTCCCGGGGAACGGAGCAGAGCTTGGGAACAGTGGGTGCTATTCCCAGCCAGGTGTCTCCAGGGCACTGCCCAGGCTGTGCTGACGCTCCAGGTGGGCTGAGTACTTCCCCCATCTCTGCCCACCCCAAGGAGCTGGTCTGGCACTCTCCCTGCAGGAGAAGGTGGGGTGTGGCATGAGCCACAGAGTCAGCACTTCGGGGCTGGGTTCCCACCTCTGACGCCGACTTACTGCATGACCTAAGGCAAGTCACTTAGCTGCTTTCCTGCGTTTCCTGACTCTGCTAAACGCCAGGGATAATAAGAACTTTGTGTGAGTGCTACAAAGCTTTGAAATCTTTAGATGAAAAGGTGCTGCATAATTGCAAAGCATTTTTAATAATGCTAATCATTCACTTCGTTGTGCATTGCCAGTCTCAGGCTGCAGCAGCCTCCAGCAGGCAGCCAGGGAGCATCAGGCTTTGCTCAAGTGCGGCGTTTTCCTGAGTTTGTTTCCGTTTTTTCCTCATGCTGGTCCAAACAGGAATCTGAGCTCAACCCAGGACCTGACAGAAAGCTGCAAACTCAGAACAGTGCCCGGGCCTTGGAGGCAGGAGCTTTCTGGAAAGCAGGGTATTTGGGGGAAGGGATTTAAACAGCTGTGTTGACAACACAGACAATAGGGATCTTATTCAGGCTGAGGGGGGCTACGTGAAAGGCAGCACGACACTCAAATTAAAGCAACAGTCAAGAGCAATGAGAGGGAAGAAAGGAGGATTACTTGGGTTGAAATGCTCCTGGTTTGGAAGCAGCCACCACCACGTGTCCCAGGAGATGCCCAGCTGGCACCAGCCTCCTCTGCATCCCAGAGAGCCTTTATCCTTTTAAATGCACTCTGCCAGGGATGCAGAAGCTTCTGGGGCAGAGTGCTTGAGTGTGAACATTAATCCAGAGGATTACAAAGGCAGTGCTTTTGTGAAGCACTGCAGATAGAAAAAGATGAAGTTATCTTCTTTAGTTAGGCCTGCAGAGCTCATGTTTAACTACAGTATTATTTTTTTTTTTGACTCACTAAAATGACAGTAGCTAGTGATGCCTGCAGCTCACTTCAGTCTAATATCTCTTCTTCCAAACAGAGGAGACTGCTGGAAACTCCTGTGATTTTATCACGGTTTATATGCTTTGGGGATTATATCCTAAAATCCCAGCTCCTTGAAACAAGGGAATTTTACCTTTCATTTATAAACAAAGTATGGCCCTAGCCCTCAAGGTTTTGTGGATGAAAGATTTGAAACCGTGAAACTNAAAAAAAAAAAAAAGTTAAGAAAAGAAACAGTCGACAAACAACTTTGTCTTGGGAAACGGGGCAGGGCTTGGGCTGACTCCTGTTTTTTTGGGACTTGAAGTTGCCAATATGCCTTTGAACTTTGCAGCCATTCATAAATCCTTACATAACAACAGCAGCCACAATGCAGTGGAGCTCTAGAAATGCTGACATGAGGAAAGTGGTGGGAAAAGATTATTTTAGCAACATATGACAACTCACCTTGAAGCACTACCTGAAGCCTCAGCAACCCATATCCCCTTGGAAAAGGAGCATCTTTCTGCTCTGGGAACTCATTTTGCACTGTAGTAAACCTTTTGTAGGTAAAGAAGAATTCAAAGGCTCCACAAGATCACAGAAGGGCACTGAAAGAGGTTGAATACATGACTCAGTCCCTTCCATTTCAGGAAAGTAATTCTTCTTTGTTTCAGTGGGTGGTCTTTGCCGAAAGCCTCCAGGACCAAATAAGAGCAAATGCGAGCTTCAAAACCCTCATAAGCATCACTCTGCTTTATCCTGTCTGCATCTTCAGGCTCCTTCACACAATCACAAGCAATTAAGACACCACAGTGGCTCTAGTTCGGGTACCAGCTGACCCACCCAACTCCCTGCTCACACCTCCCTGCTCCTGCTGAGCCAACATCCACTCTCTTAGACCACCTGCAGGGTGCTTTCAGCAAACAGAATTTACTTCCCACTTTGCCTGCCTGGCAAGAAGTGATTAAGGAAAGTGAGCTCATGCCATTCCTCGCTATGGTGTGAACATGCCCCAAGTGCAGAGAGATGGAGCAGCTCCTGGAAGGAACATACCCAAACAATATTTCTGAGGGCTTTCTTCCATTTTTTTTTTCTCCTTTCACCAGGCTGGCAGAACGCAGTGCTTCCTCACACTGCTCACATCTGGCACTGGTTAAAAGAGGTATTTAACTTACCTTAGTGCTCAAGTAGTTTTCAATTCAACCAGACTCTCACTGCTGTTTTTAAGATAAGACCCCACAGAAGAGGTTTGGGAAGAGATGTGCTTATGGCTGAACTACAGCAGCAGCTTGTGAATCACCACCTGCCTGTGCAGGAAGAGAAAAACAGAGGAGCATGTAACTCACAGCCTGTGAACCTGCAGTCACAGGGACATCAGCCTGCTGATATCTTGGAAGACTAATATCTAGCATATCCATCCTGCCTGCCTGAATTAATCTTTCCCAATTGGAGTCAGGTACTGGAATAGCTCAGCTGGAGTGGTGCTGATCCCCACTAGCATCGGGACAGACCCAGGCTGCTCTTGCTGTTGGTCTCAGTGTTCTTTCTTCTCACTTCGCTATTTAGATCTCCCTTCTTTCCAGAGACCCTGCAGATCGTGGCGAGGGCACTGTGGGGAACGCTGACACCAGCCCCTGTGAATGTCTTGGCAAGCTTGTCACCATAGCTTCCACCTACAGACAGTGTTGTGGGAGGTGACAGTGAACAAGGTAGTTAAGCAGGTTAGAAACTCAACTTGAACACACCAAAACAACTTTACTTGTGATTGTAATGGTGAAGCACGTCCCATTGCCAGCTGCTCAGTGGTAAAGTCCATGCAAGGCAGCACAAGGCTTGTTCATGCACACACACGCACACCCACCCTCCAACGTGCCCACACCTTGGGAGCCAGAACCTCTACAAGGCACTGCTGTGAAACTGGTTTTTACATCTGTCAGCAGTGACACAAACAGGCAAAATTTTCCTAGTTCTCCACCACAGGTGTGCAAAACACAGTGTGGCTACACCCTGTGAGCCCAAGGTGAAAATGTGCTGCCAAGAATACATTGCTATCTGCCAAAGATAAACCAGCTGCAATGCAAAAGCAGCCCAGCCAGAGAAGAAACCCACAAATAAAACAGGCTTCCTGTGTTCTCTAAAGACACCAAGGCAGTGTTTAAGGAAGGTGGGACTAATATGTGTGTCCTCAAACAAGGCTCAGGAACAAGGGGAGGACAGCTTTTAAACAAAAGCCTTTGTTTCTAAGGCACAGGGAAGAAATTAGGCTGAGAAAGCTGCCTCCTGACCCAGGGCTGTGCTGCTGATACTTACTGTGTTACCTTGAGGAGTAGTGTCCAAGACTCTGCCTGGCAATTATTTAAACATTTAACAGGCTGAATTCAGCATGCCCTACGCAGCTTTCTAGTTCACAAAAAGCTTTTGGACGTGCCCACTCATTTAGATGATCCAGTTAATTAAAAATTGATGTATGCTCTTATTTCAGTTTAAAGGAAGCTAGTAGAGGTAGCTGAGTGCTGCTCCTGACAGACAGCCCTTTAACCAGAGCAGGCCTGATGTGAACTGAGAGAGCTGCTGGCTTTGGGTATCTGATTAGAAATCTCACCCTGCACTAGGCTGATGCAATTGTATCCAGATCAGCCCTAAGAAAACCATCTTTGCAGTGTGGAAGATGGATCCTGTTGGCCCCACTGCTCCCCTGCCTGCTCCCTGTGATACCAACCAGGGCCCTACTGACCTTCACGTTGGCAGTAAAAGGGGACAGGTAGGAAGGAATAAATGGAAACTACCTCTCCTTCTTTCACTTCTGCAGCAGGGGAGTGAGGTTCCCACGCTGCCGTGAGTATATCAGGTCAGTACACAACTGTTCCATAAAGATAGGGGCCAGATTGCCAGTGCTCTAATGCACCATAACTCTGCTGAAGGCAAGGAAAGGGGAAGTGGGGCAGGGCAGGAGAGCTGGGAAGCTGACCATCAGGTCAGTAGGACCAGCTCAGGCCCTGCAATAATAATCACAGAATCACAGAGTATTCTGAGTTGGAAGGGATCCACAAGGATCATCGAGTGGACAACCCCAAAATTCACACCATGTGGTGTCTGTCTAAATGCTTCTTGAACTTTGTCAGGCTTGGTGCTGTAACCAGTTCCCTGGGGAGTGTGTTCCAAAGCCCAGCCACTGTCTGGGTGAAGAACCTTTTCCTAATATCCAACCTAAACTTCCCCTGACACAACTTCAGGGAATTGAATGCTGATCTTTGTGGGTATTTCTTTTGTGTTTCACTGCTGCATTACCCAGTTCCACCAAGATGTGTTTGGGAGAATCCCTGTCTCTTGTCGAGTCCCTTTCTTGTCCCCAACCAGGGGAGCTTCCCCTCCACAAATACATACCCCATGCTCCCATGGCCTCGTGTTGCAGCATTGCATCAGTGAGCAAAGCACATGAGGAGAGCTTGACCTATTGGCACAGATCCGTGGAGCCTGGTGGAGTCGGATGTAGGAAAGTAAGCCAAGGCAAACCTGTTCTTTGGGGCTGCCCTCGCTGCCACCTGCACAAACACAGCACAGTCCCAGGCCACTGAAAAAGCAGGAGGGGGAGGCTGCTCCACACAGCGCCTGTCAGCCCAGCTGATGTGCCAGGGCAGTGTCCCCCAGCCAAGCCCCACATCAGCCTGGCCCAAAGCAGCACCATCCCCAGCTCCCTGCTTGCCCCTGTCCTCCCTCCTGCTCAGCTGCCCACAGAGGGCTCCTGTTTTGGGACAGCCTTGACCTGCTCTGTGGGGCAGGCTGGACAGCCCTGCTGTTTTACAGTCTGGCTGTCCAAGTGAGGTCAGTCACAGCAATGTGTCAAAAGGCCAAGCTGATGCTTTCTTCACCTGTGAAGTTTTCCAGACCTGAGTTCCCTTTTCCACCAAGAATATTAAGCGTGACAAAACCTGGACTTGAAACATTGTGTTTGAGCACTACAGTTTGGATTTTTTTTTTTTTTTCGGTTATGGATATATGATTTCATTTGCCTGATTTCTAGAGCGAGAGATTCACAGCTCCAATGAGATGGTTTCACATGAACAAAAGTTTCAATACATCTAGGAGAGAAGAACTGAAACTATTTGTGCTGAAAATATAAGACATGTGCACCTCACCTGCAAAACAGTTACTTAAAAGACACTGATTTAACGAGCTGCAGAGTCAGAAAACTGCCAGCATTTCTGCCCACTTCCCCAGCCATTTAGTGGGGCAGACAGGATCCATTTCCCTCCCAGACAGGGGGGTGGGAGGTACAGCTCATGCTTTGATAGTGCCCCATGCCCTGCCTTGTACATGGGCCAGACATTGCCTTGTATCAGTTTTACTCCCCCTGTTCTCCACTGAATGAATTCATCAAATCTGGTGGTAAAGTCTCCCCTCAGCTTTTGTCCTCATTGCATTCTTTATATATTTAGTCCAAGAATGTCTTTATGTCACCCTGGCTGAGGCTGAGTACTTCCTCCCAGGAGCTCCGGTGGGTGGCAGTGGTGGTGAGCCAGGGAGGCGGCCAGACTGGGAAAGGTCCTGGTGTAGCTGGGGTGGCACTGGGGAGGACACTGCTGAAAAGAAGAAAAATCAGGAAAGGCAGAGGGAGAGCACAAGGGAAACAGAGTAATTGGGCAGACTTAAGGGACTTCAGTTGAGATGGCATGGAGAAAGTTCCTGGCTGGGGAAGATTTTATGTGATGCTTTCAGAAGGCTGAGAGGACAACCTGGATGGAAACAGCAAAAAGCCAGTGGGAACAGACAGGTAGCCAAGTTCATTTGGAAATAAAAAGGGAAGTAAGGACATGTCTAGAGGGACAGGAGTGGGTAATAACAATTAATAATAATTACAGAGTGAACTGCTGAGATGTGCTCACTTCAACTTCAGCACCAGCTGATGGCAATCACTCACACTGTACAGCGGGAGCTCCCTGGCAAGAACCACGAACCACAACTTGTAAAAATTATATTTAAAAGCAAACCTTTTGTGCCCCTGCTTCATTCTTACTCCTTAAACTATCTTTTATTAATTTTGATTTTTATTAGATCCCCTAGGAAGCTAGAAGCATGTTGTTTCTGGGACAATTGCCCACCAATGTATATGCTTTATAATTCTCTTTATTAAAATCTTTCTTCTTAAGAAACACAAATTGAAACACTTTGCAATCAGTTACACAGATCAGTTAATATTGGTGACAGTTCCTACATACTTAAACAAGTACTAACAAATTTCAACTGTTTACAAACCAAAACTTAAATTAACAAGATTATGTAAGCTCAATAAATAGTACATCTGGTCCAGTTCAAGTACAATTCAACAAATCACAGCCTTAATCCTTAGATAATAGAAAAAAAAAACCCTGAATATAACCAGCCTAACACTAATTTAGTGTTAAAGCCAATGTGAAACTTTGTCTGATCTAATGGGGCAAATGTTTAATTCTTTCATTTTTTTCTTCAAAGAAAGTAGGTTACAGATTGACATTAAAGACTATTTGAGATCAATACAGATTTCACAGAGATGAAAAACATAGTCCCTATTATAAAAGTGCAATCTTTGGTTGAGATATATTGAAATGGTTTTGATATATTAAGAAAGCTCCTTTTAAAATATCAATATTTGTTTGGCTAGACCTGAGCCTGCTTTGTGCTATATATATATATAAATAAACAGCGTGGATTATAGTGATGATGAATTATGCCAACTAAAAAAAAGTCAAGATTTTAAATATAATGAACCAAAAGAACACATTTTTACACAAGCTGAGGAAGGTAAGGGACTGCCTACAGCAGAATTCTTCCTCAGCAGCATAGGTAGTAGAGAGAAGTTGAGGAGTGCCTGTCAGCATTGCATGATGGCCTGTTGGAGAGGGAAGGAGATTATCTCTGAGTTCTCAAAGTGCATCGGGCTGAAAACTGATCATGAGCATCATTAAGAACTAATTGAGACTTGGGATTGCTTTCAGCTGTTGAGGTTTAGGGGAGAAAGGACCTTCTCAGAAGGGGAAGTGCCCATTTGGCTGTTCCCAGGATTTTGCAGATTGCTGTTTTGTCAGGACAGAGCAGATTCCCAGGATTTTGCAGATTGCTGTTTTGTTTGGACATCCCATCCAAAGGGGTGGGATGTCCAAACCACCTCTACAAATGCCTGGCTCTGATCATGTCTGTGGGGCTGGGCTCTGCACCTGCACTGCTCACCTGAGTCATCTCTCTCCAGAAGAGGAAACTGTACAGGGCAGAGATGCCATCTAGAGCTGCCTCCTTCCTCGGTGGCAAGCAAGGGCCTGTAGCTGTGACCCAAACCAGGTATCTGGAGCCAGGGCATTTCCTCCTGAGCCTTGGTCAAGACTCCATCTCTGGAGACTGAAACTTAAGTGCCTGGGGACCGAAGGATACCAAGACCCACTGGTATCAAGAAGGGATTTTGCATTCCTAATGCAACAGTCCAGGGGGAAAAAAAAGGAGGTTAAATGCAAGCTGTGAATAAAGGGAGTGAACCTGGTTCAGAACCAGAGGAGGGGGAAAGAAGTTTGAATCATCTCCCATAAATCTAAAAATAAGCCCCTGGGTAAACACTTATTTTAATTATTCTTCTGCTGCCAGTCAAAATCTCATGGTTACCTGCTGCTTTCCCTGCCTGCCTGTATCCACCTGTTGTCTGTTTTCAGAAAGTGTGATTTAAAGCTCTTTGGCCTGGGAAAGTCTTTGTTGTGGATTTGTGCCTTGCCTATAATAAGGGCAGTGGACCTGTAGCTTCTGCTGCGCTACAAATAAAGAATAATAACAGTGATACTTTTCTCATTTGAGGTTACCTGGGGATAAAGTTGCTGGAGGCATATGACTTTGATATTCAGTCAGCTATGTCTCACATCCAATTAAGCTTAACCACATGGTCTAACAAGCTCCCATTAGGCTGGTGAGAGCCCCAGTTTGATAGCAGGGTTAGCTTCAAAGATTTGATGCTTGCATTTGTAGTGATTTCCTTCCCTTGTGTTCAGTTTGTGCTGAAGGGCATGAAGGGAACTTCATATTCAGATGATATATGACCAGCTAGAGAGCTGCACTTTAGAAGACAATTGCACAATCTTTACTGCCATTTTCATCATCTTACAGCCTGCAATACAAGCTCTTGTCCTAATAGCCCTGTGCTCAAGTTTCACTGCAATGTGAAAAACAAACAGTCAAAGGAAAACCCAGTCCTTGAAGGAAAAATACCTGGTTTGCAATATTGGTGAGTTTTTTCCTTCTCCATAGGGGGGAATAAAAAACCAAACCCAAACTCAAAACAAAACTAAACAAACAAAAAACAACCACCAAAACAAAAAAAAACACCAACCCAAAACTAGCTGGTTTAAATGACAGATGGACACAAGTCTTAACATACTTCAAGCCTGGACAAAGGAGGATTTAGGCTGTAATGTTTTTAATTTCCCCTTGTCGTTTGGTAGGCTCTGTCTGAATCTGGGATGCAAAGAATCCCTCAACTTGCAAGAAGCAGGAATTCCAACTATGAAATCTGAACCTACCTCTGGTAAAAATGAGTGGAAAGCACAGGCCATGGAATGGGACAGGGCTTCAGGCAACAACACCAGGCATCGCTGAGAGACACTGCCTGGCTACAGGGTACTTCAGAAAATGAGCACAGCTGCTGGCACAAGACATAATGGAACAAATACTTTGGTGGAAGCAGTTATGGCAATTTAGCCACTTTGCAATATTGTGCAACATCCCTGTCATTCTTAGGGATAGCTAGAACCTTCTGGGAAACTGTTTCCTCTGCACAACATCTAAACAGGACATCCAGTACCAGCAATTTTTACAGAACATATTGTGATGGATATTAGAGTCAGGCAAAGAATGGAAATGCCTGCAAATCCCTATCTGCCCAGATTGCAAGGGGCATTTTATAAACTCTGGGATCAATCCTGGCAATGGTTTGCATGCGTATTCACTTTAGTACACAAAGCCCTATTGAAATGAACCAGAAACTTGTACAGTGCATTTCAAAGGGACTTTGCAAAATACTAAGCAACAACTGTGCAGAAACAATAGGTCATAATAATGCCAGAGTTGCTGGTGCATCCTGTGTTCTCAGTGCAGCACTCTGAGCCATCAGTGTTGTATTCACCTTAAAAAATTCAGGGAAATAAAATACAAAAACAATATTAGAAATCTGGCGTCTTTCCATAAAAACCAGGAAAATTCAATGTTGCCAAGCTGAGGAAAAGCAAGCTTTAAAGAAAACAAAAAGACCCCAAAAGCAAGGATCTTCAATAAAATGTCCAAAAGAGACATGGTCCAAACATGTGGCACTTTAAAAAGCCTCTCATGAGAGTTTCAAGTCTGTAAGACTCAAAGTTGGCACCCTTTAAAGTTATCACAAAGAAGAGTTTCAAACACAACGGTCCCTGGAGAACACCCTGACCACACCATGGAAAATGCTGAAACCAGAGCAGGCTGGCTGTCAGCATGTGCATCTGAACTGCTCTTGCTGTGCTGGGTTCAGGCTGTGAGGTCCCTGGGACAGACTGTGGCTCCCCTGGAATTCGCACAACACTGGCAGTGTACAGTCAGTGCTTGACAACACAAACATTTTGTCATTTCACCAAGCTCTAAGACATGGAGGTGGGTGCTGATGGGGTTTACTTTATGCCATCTACTCACTAATTTTAGCAAAATGGCTTTAGATATCCTATGCAAATGCTACTTCTCACTGGGACAATGAGTGAAATGGCTGAAGATATTTTAAGCAACATTAAAGTCTATAAATAGTCACATCTCCTTTCCTTCCAGCGTCCACTGGAGGATGCTGAGTGCTTCTAAGTACTCCACCTGACCTGATGTGTTACATCAGAACTAAAACTTTAAGAATCCCTGAGAATTCTGATTTAATCTAGGAAACCACTCCCAGCACACAGAGTGTGAGAAAGAATTGCTCCACTTCTAAAAGATATGCCAGCATTGCTTCACCGTGGGAAACAGTTTCAGGCATTTTGGTTTTTAATGGCACTCTGGGCATAGATGCATGGAACGTGCTCTTTATTTTCCCTCCTCTGTACAGTGCAAATTGACAGTTATATCATAGAAATAAAATTAAAAAAAAAAAATCAGCATTCACTCATTACAGCTCTTCCAGTTCATCTTCATCATAGCTTTTTCTTTGCAAAATGAGGAACGATGCCAGTGTCATCCTGAGCCAGAGGGCTGCCTTCTTCCTTCATTTTCAGGCTCTCTTCTGCAAGCTGGGATAGATACTTCTGCAATCACATTAAAAAACCAAAGCATTGTTACCAAAACTGAAAATATTCAACACGAGATTCTTTATGCCTCTTCAGAGCTCTAACTCTTCCAGCATCTCAAAAGGACTGAAAGCACATAAAAGCTCCATTTTGGTGAAAACTCAAGCCAGAAAATGTCGCTGTGTCGGGCAAACTACCTGAACACATGCAGAGCCTCAGAAGTTCAGAGGTTTACTGTGTGCCACAGGGGGAACTGGCAACACAACCAGAAGGCCTCTACTCCCCATCAGTCTGTACAACCACACCTCACCTTTTCTTTACTCCCCTGTGCTACAGGGCAGGAACTAACTCCACTGAGTCAACTGAATTCTGCTAGGAAAGTACTCGTGTCAGAACATAAATGTGATTTCAGAGTCTCAATTTAAAGTTTACATATTATATTTTCACCATGTCCAGTTCAGAGATACACCTGTTGTAGGAGACCATTTTGTATTAAGGGAATAATCACACTCAGCATAATTAACAGAATTTAGCAGTTTGGCTAGAGTATTTACATTCATTGTGTTTCTCTAAGATAAAGCCTTTCACTGCTTTGGGTATTCAGTGAGATTTAAAAGAACAGACATGGCCAGTGAGGCTTTCAGCCTTTTGGCAGTGCTCTTAAGTTGGCAGAGCTGCACACAAAATGGATGATGAATGGGTATGGGTCCCAAAATAGTGCTCAAACTATTTATTCAAGGTCAGAAGACATAAAAATGGATGGAAAGAAGCTTCTTCAGCAGCAGCTAGCGCAGAGACACCAGGGGAATTCCAACATAATAATGTAGAGGTATTCTTATTAATGACTCACATCACATATATCACATGCAAGAATAACTGACCTACACATTATTAGGATAGGATCATAAAACTCCTTTTCTCACTATTTACTAATTCTGATTTATTTTGAAAAGACCTTTTCACATCACTGGAAAATTTTCTCTACTTGCACGATTTCCCCAGAGTACAGTTTACACTTTGGCATCCATGGGGAAGAGATTAAATGAGAAATGGATGCAAAAATACTAAGGGCCATGTTAGAATTGCCACATTCTCTCAGGTAAATACAAGTTTTGAATATAAGAGATTCATCTGAAAGGGACTCAGCAATGGTAATGAATGCACATACCCATGACAAAGTGACAACTGCACTCTTGTTACTCTGCATAGAGAGACTGGGCTGTGGAAATTACACAACTCTCAGTCTCGATCTCTGGGTGCAAAATTCCATGTGGCAAAAAGCCAGAGTAAATGTTACAGAAGTATACAGAGATATAGGGACCATAAAGGCTGGGAGACGTGTTCTGTACACCATGAACCATAATAAATCACTAACACTTGTCCCTGGATCAGATAACCCAAGCTTTTGGGGCTTTTAATGAGCACCGACCAAAACAAGACGGAGTTTTATCCACTGCCTTTAGCTGATGTTGCCAGTTATCATGAGTACCACAAACACCAGATCTGAAGTTTGCAGATTCAGGTTAATATATATCAAAATTGCAGTCAAGCAAAAAATGTGTGGTTTTTTTCATTTAAATACAAGTTTTGACAAATACTGCATAAAGCTAGTGGAAAACCAGATGATATACTGCACTGAGTTGCCAAGGTAGCTTCCACCAGATGAATGGTGAGAGCTTTCTGTAGTGGAGGAAGTGGAGTAAGGGATGGCAAAAATATGGATTTTTTGGATGTGGGAATTGCAGTGTATCTGTAAATACAAATATCACCTGGGAAAATAATTTATTATGATGAAGAGAATTAAAAATTACAAAAAGTCTGTGCCACTGACAAAGAAACAGCTGATTTTTTTTTTAATAGTGATTGATGTTATTCAAAGGACATCATAGTTAGATGAAGCTGACTATTTTACTTCAAGACAAAACTGTCATCATACAAACAAGGCTTTTGAAAGAAAATTGGCAAAAAAGCCATTCAGTTTCGCATTCAAATCCAAACACTGAACATATATTTTGGATATGGCCCAAGGAGATCACAAGAGACAAGAAGTAGCAAAACAGCCATAAAAGAGTCAAAGCTGTGACACAAGTTGAGACACTGTTGTTGTCACTGGATGATGGCATTTGGCATTCAGGAAGGAGAACAGGAACACTGCAGCAGCAGTAGCTCCACTACAGTCAGAGTCCCTAGCTCCTATATTGGTAGATACACTTGTTAACTTGCATCATCACAGGAGAAGACTCATTCCTTGCAGAATGCATAAATGAGCATTATGGTGACTAAAAGGGTTCTAGCAACACAGAACAGTGATTTGAAAATGGCTAAGTTTCCACTTGAGCAGGCAAAAGTTGGACGAGACATTTACTTCCTGTATTCAGTAAGATAAGAGGTATGGCTCGACAGAACAGCCTGTTTTTATTACTGCATTTGGCAGATTTAATTTTAACAGCTTTTATAGTCTTTGTTCTTTTATCTCAAGTCAGTGATAGATATCTACCACAGTACTCATGGGAAATGTCTTAATAGGGAGAAAAAGAGGCTATTTTCACACTAAGTCAGTTTTAGTTGGGCCTGTTTCTTATGACTTTAACAAAGTAGGTTAGAAAATTGAAAAAAAATATATCCCTCTTCCCGTGGAACCAGTTTCCACGGTCAGGGGCAGGAGTTGCAATCTTTCTTTAGTATGAGTTTCTTAGGGACAGACTTGCATGGGATACACAGCCTGCAATGAGTGGTGCCACCTCTGGTGAATCCCTCTGGATTTTTTTGTAGGAAGCAAAAATGGAATGCAAACTGGGCACCTGTTTTTCACGCTTGCATTTGGAGGGTCCATTATGAGCAAGCATCAGAGCTCTGTAGGAAGCCTTTGGAAGCCAGAGGCCTCTGTATGATTACAGCTATGGAACTTCAGGAAAGCCAAGAAGAAAATTCTCCCAGAGAAATTAATTGACTGTGAGTGTCACTAGAAAAGTCGATGTCTACTAGCCAGCTATGGAAAGAGAGCTATTACTTGAACAGAAGCAGAGTTACCTCATTTACTGTGGGCAGAGGGAAGGATCAGAGAAAGCAGGAGCAGCTCTGCCATGACTTTTGCTGAGTATGAGAATGCCACCACAAGTGTGTGTGTAGTGTACACACCCTGCTCAGGGGCAGGGACTGGGGGTGGGAGCCAAGGCCATCTCCTCTGAGCACAGGACAGGTAATGCTCAGGCTGTTGTGACTGATTCTATCAATGGTGCATCTCAAAAGCGACAAAGGCGGGGCTTTGATTGAACTGCAGGTACACGTGATCTCCTGTGCTGTTACCAACTGCTGACATGTTTTTGTTACATTCTCATGGAGCAACAAGCACTGACATGCCTCTGCATATCCTGATGGAAGTTACTCAGCAGTGGTGCTCTGCACAGAGGGAGGGGATCCAGCGGGTCACAGGAAATGCCTCGCAGAGCCCGCGTGTCACAGAGAGCTGCGAGCTGAAACACGCTGAGAAACCCACACAGACACAGAAATGGGTCTGCCTACATTATCAGACAAATGCCATGTCTAATGCTTCTGACATTAAGATGTACTAAAGGCTGCTGCTGGGGTCATTCCCAATGACAGAAACATCTGGGACCCTCTGAAACAGGGAATTAAAGATCTGAGTTGCATGCTGTGCTAGTGACAAGGACCAAATGTAAATGAGAAGATCAAATTATCACCTGGCCTCATTTTACCTATGATCCAGAAGTTGATTTCAAGGATCTGAGAGTGAGAAAATAGCATGCTAATGACTGGAACTACTGAAAAGCTTGTCTACCTGAATTTCATCTGAATTCTGTCCACACAATAAAAACTAATTTTTTATTGCATCATCTACTTTACACACAAACCACCCCGTAAGCTTGTTGTTAGGTAGCTTCAGGTGTGTTTTTACCTGGAGATTTTTGTAGTGAACAGTACTCCTGCAGTGACTTGTCTTTGCTGTCTCTTCATTTGTATAGAAGAGTCCACAGAGCTTGCAGTAAAATCCAGTTCTAGGCACCACAAATTCCACACCTGTTGAGAAATTCTGAATTACATTAAAATGTCAGTTGAAATCCTACCCCTCCCATAATAAACTTGTTTTCAAATCAAAAATGTGCTATTTAGTTAATATTAGGAATAGGAAGACTGAATCCTGGATTCACTTCTCTGATTTCTCTAATTTTGCATATTGAGCTGCACTTTAAAATCTTGTACATTGAAAACACACCTTTTCTCTTCCCTCTTAGATACACAAGCTTTAAAATCTACCTTCTCATAATATTGACTGGAAACTTCACCCTGTAACCCCAAGGGCTAGAAAAGCAGTAATACTTTTTAGCAGTAAATTCATGTTTAAGTTACACAGATTACTTTTGAGGATGTATTTCTTCCAGGTGTTTTTCTCATAATCAGTATTTACACAGTAAAGCCAATACTTTTGCTTATACTTTTACGTCAAAGACTTTTAAATTACTAAGTATTTTTTCATATATATTTCATATATAGTTCAAGGGAACTTATTTCATCTCATCAGCTGGCTTTTGCCATTCATTCGGAATGAATTAGCAGTGAACTAGAATCAAAAGCCTGTTTCTTTCAACAGCTACCCGTCTGTCTTATACCCTGTTCCTTCTCTCCTCACATCTGTTCTGAAAAATAAATACAGCAAGTAGCCTTAAAGTGACATCTTGTTGTAAGCCCGGGGTATTGCAGAGGGCGGCCCAACGTACCCAGGGGAATGCTGAGCTCGGTGAAGACGTCCTCTTGTTCCCAGCCTGGTGCAGAGGGCCTTTGTTTCGACTCTGTCTCCGGGTATTCCAGAGATCTCATTTCCAAGTACCTAGAATTTGCTTAACAAATGAATAAATGTATTGAATGAAAACCGTTTATTAAAGAGACGTTTGTAAACTTCTTGGGAACACTTTCTGGGTGGATCTATAAATGAAGTAAAATCAGGGAAAAAAAAGCTTTTCCATTCAAATCAGAGGCCTGTCTAGTGCGATTCCAACAGCTGTAAAATGGTGTGCAGTAACTCCAATTTCTCTCAGCAGACCATTTGTCTATTTCTAATTTAATGTTATGTTTGGAGGGATTTTGTATTTAAATCTCTAAATAGAGCTATAACCTTACACACTTCTGGCAGAAGCACAGCCTGACTGCAGCTTTGTAACCACATATATCACTGCATGACCAGTGGTGCAGCTGGGCTGACACAGGGGCTGCTGAGATGGTGGGGGCAGCAGGACCTGATGAATACAATTCCCCAAACCTGCCTTTTGTAGGATCTCTGCAGCATCATTGGCATCGTCTCTCTTCTCCCATCCTCATCTCTCCAAGGGATAGCTCCTGCTTTATGGCTCCCAGCCACTAATAGATTTTGGTTTCTGAATAGTAGGGATGGGATGGTTGGTCCCTGCTGGCTGACATTAATGGACACAGCAGCAGACTCAAGAAGTGGAAACACTGGATTGGTTTACTGAGGCAGATATAGCCAGTCAAAAGAACAGATGCTCTCCCTTCCCATGACTTCTATCATATGAATTACTTTTATTTAAAAATAGAGAAATTTCCTATCACAGAGCTACAGAATTACAGATAAACTGGTCTGATTCCTCTTCTTCAGTCCTTACATCAAAGAACCACCTCACTTACCCTGACAACATTTCTATTGCATTGCAAATTTCACCTAGATAAGGGATATATTTTCTTATAAAACAAACATATTTTGCCCAAACCAAACCCTTCCTGTCTTTCAAGTCCTTAGTTCAAAGATCTGCAGTTTCTGGCTATGAGAATGAATTTTTCTGCACTTTTAAGTATGTCTATTGCATGGTTTAAAAGAAAATAATATAAAATCCTAATTGGTTAGCTTTCAAACTATCTTTAAACCTATCCCAGGATTGCAATACTGCAGCAGAGAACCTGGAAAACCCCCAGTAAGCTGGAACATATTTCTTAAGACACCCAGGGCTTTTGCAGCAACTTAAGTCCCTCTTAAGTTGCATTCTGTGCTTCTGAGCTGGCAGCTGCATTTGTAGAGGGCCTAGAGCCTTGAACTGCAGATCCCAGATAACAAGTCCATGTCAGAAACCTGGGAAGCATGAGAGGCCCTGGAGCTTCCAGGCTCCCTGGTGACAAGCTGGAAGCTGAGATGCTGGAAACACTAATAAATATGCTCTCCAGACACCCAACTCTTTCATCAGCTGGCTGCCCAGGAAGGCCAGAGAGCCAACTTTGCCATGCCCAGTCCCATGGCAACGTTATCTCCAAATATGCCAAGTCTGGCAAGGGGTCTTCAAGCCAATCGGGTAAGTGTTAAAAGCAAATGAGTTTCAAATCTGTCCTGCACCCTCAAAAATCTTCCATCAGCTTCTTTTCACAAGCCCCTGTCCATCACATGAGCTCTGGCAGCAATTAAAAAAGAGCATTTCTGACTAACATACTTAATGTTGTTTTTCACTTCATCTCACTATGCACAGCCCATGTGCTTAAATGTCATTTGACAAGGAACTGAGCTGACTTTCAGACCCTCAAGATCCCTCTTTTCCTGACAGCTAAAATATAAATAAGTAGCTATGATTACATTTATTGACATTATCTCACAGCACACCCTATCAGTTATGTTAAAGGCAGCATGCAGTAGATAACAGGACATGAAAAGGCAAGTCCTGGCAAAAGGCATGTATTTGCATGAACAGGGACTGAGAAGTAATAATCTATGTGTGAAATCCATGTTAATAATGCTTCAGTACAGTGTGTAAGAATACCCACCTTGTCCAGGAGCCAGCCAGACATTACAGATACTTTTCTGTTGACCTTCAGAGACTGTCACTCATTTCATTGACAATTCAAAATAAATTTAGCAAGGCACTGAAAGACTTCAGCTAAACTCATGTGAACCTTGACATGACAATTATAGCAGCTTATGCCTTTCAGAAAGCTTGCAAGCTGCTTATCATATTTCCTTTACACTATTCATCTAAGAGGCTCTAATGGTTTAGCTTGGCCAAAGGCACCGGGGTTCTTTTACTAAGCTGCTCCAAGGACAAGCCTTGATACTATTAACAACACTTATTCTCGTTAGCAATAAATTTCAGTCTACCCTCAGAGAAAACATGCAAGGCTCTCTGCAGGCTGAAGGGAAAAAAGCAGTAGTTACCCTTGGCCTCTGGACACTCTTGGCTCCCATGTCTTGTTTCTTCACTAGCGTTTTTAATGAGCGTTTCCGTAACTTCTCTGCTCTCAGCTTCTTGTGATCCCATCTGTTTGTAAGCATCTATAAATGTATCAGGGAGCTGGAGAGTCTCTTCTTTCAGATGAACAGAAGGTATATGGTGATCTTCAGGATCTAAACGAGTGTCAGAGCTCTTATCAATTTTTCCTTCCTTCTGCTGGCAATCAGACTCCTTAGCAG
This sequence comes from Hylia prasina, assembly GCA_013397195.1. NCBI lineage: Eukaryota > Metazoa > Chordata > Aves > Passeriformes > Sylviidae > Hylia > Hylia prasina. The sequence goes on along the minus strand of VYXD01008550.1, from coordinate 102,196 downwards.
ATTGGTCTTCTTTCAATTCCTCTGGCTTCTGTTCAGAGTCCAGATTTAGGCTTGATGCTTCAGTTACAGCATCATCATTATCATCATCCTCATCATCTTCCTGACAGCCACTAGAAGCTGCACTGCCCTTTGATGTTCTGAAGTTTGTTTCTAAAGCTTTATGGGAAAATTTGTCTTCACTCCTGGTTAAGTGGCTGTGATCATTTTTCAGTTCTAACACGGTTGACATACAGGGACACATTTCTGAAGTAGCTTTATTTTTTTGATCAACTGGGACTATTTCTTCAAGCTCAGTTATATCAGGCTCCATAATTAAATCATCTTCTCCCACTTCATCCACCGTCACTAATTCCTCCATGTTAGCAGGATACCAGGTCTCACCTTCTATTTCACTTCCACTCTCCCAGTCTCGGTCCTGTCACAAAGATGTAAAACATTTGAGAGATTGGTGATTATAAATCATCACTGTTAAAAAGTTGGCCTTGAAACCAGGAAGAATCTTGATATGGCCATGCATAACTCCTCTTGTGCTTTAGTTTCAAAGAGTGATATGCCTTGGTGTTATGATTTTAAACCTTATGCACAAGGACAAAAAAATCTTTACTGAATTATCACTTCCCTTTGTGCAGATTCTGTAACTGCCTTGAGGATTGCAGTCTCTCCAGTCCCTTGCTTCTTGCTTTTCTGCAAGCAGCAGAGCAACACACAATGTGTTACACTTTGTTATGCAGTTGATGCTACTACGGGATCCCCTTCCTCTACCTCCATAATAGTGCAAGGAAAAGATACTGAACCCCATTTGAGCCACTGTGGCTTTCACTTTGCTGGGCCTTTAAATTCACATCATGACTGAGAAAACATGGCTTCCTTCTGCAGTCATTTCCTTCCACCAGCAAGATCCCTCTGCCAGGGACTGTGCTGGGAACCAATGGCCTAAACCTTAGGAAAATCCAAGGTACACATTCTGAAATACCTCATACATGCAGTTACAGACTTACAGGACTCAGGCACTAATACTGGATTAGAGAAGTCTTAGAATTAAAAGCTTTATCTTACTTTTAAGACATATTTGCATCTTAGATTTCAACTCCCAGACTCCTTGTGTACACATAATCTATTAATAATCTGTATTCTCCTCCTGTTTGGCCATTCCCACACTTCCCCTCCTAGAATCCTAAAACAGCATGAAAACTCTGTGAGCTGGCACTGCTCTTGCCAGGAGATCAGTTTTCTGCAGCAACAGATATCAATATCTTCCATATCTGACCATCAACCCATGACCCTACAGATATGAAGCTGGAGGAATTCCAGGGACATTGCTCTCCCCAACTGCAATGCAGCAGTAGGGGTGCTGTAAAGGCATTATTTAATTAAACCCAGAAACAATCAGGAGACTGCTATCTATAGTTCATAAGGCCAGAGTTCTATAAAGTATTCATCATAGTCCCCTCTTTCCCCACTAACTGACCACATCTCCTATTTTTGGGCACGGTTTGCAAAGTTACCCAGTTCACTTGGACATACATTCCTTACAGCTGCCACTGCCAAGCACTATGTATGTGAAGCAATGTACATGAGCAAAGAGTAACTAAAAAAAGTTCTGGAGACGTCAGGAAAAGCTGTCCCTCAAAGCAGAGGTCAAGATAAGGCAAGTTAATTTAGACAACTCCTTCTCCAACCCCTTTATCTGTTTTTTCGTGAGGGGTTAATATTTCATTTGAGAACATGCTACCAAACCTGGGGGTTCAATCATTTTCTCAAAGAAGCTACACCAACAATGTGTCACCAACCTTCTCTTTCCTTGTGTTTTCCAGAATCTCTCCGGATTCTTTTCCTTGTTTATTATCTGAAGGTGAGCTCTTCACTGGAACTTGCTCCTCTTTTTCAAGCTAAAATAAATACATATTCACGTATAGCAACACACAGTGGTGCTCTAGTATGTTTCTATTCTGGGTTTAGAGAAGCAAAGTCACTCACAAGGTCACATTCTTTATTTCTAAAGTTTATGCAAGTCAACTAGGCTGTGGGAAAAGACCCAACAATAAATTCCATTAGCAGAGTTGCACAAATAAGAATTAAGAAAAAGAACTTTAAACAAAATTAGAGGTGTCATTTATATCACAGAATTGGCTAAAAGGCAGGTGGGGGAGAATGTCAATTCACTAAAATTTCCAGCCTCCACTCTTCTGTTCTCTACCCACATTTGTTATGTTGGCTCAGATGTGGTAAGGAGAGCAGCAGTGTTGAAACTCTGCAGAAGACCTCGACTGTTTTGTTTATTGACATAGGATCAGTTGAAAATGGAATTGGTTGTACAGTTCATACTTTGGAAGAACAAAACCACAGTACTACCTGGCATTTAGTAAAAGAGGGACAAAGCAAAAGTGAGTTCAAGACATACAAAATGGTTTCTTCCTTTTAAAATAAATTACTAGCAATAGTCCCCAGAGAGGCATGCCTTTAGCAAAGCCACTGTAAAATAACTTGGAAAACATGCAGAGGAGTGTGATTTAGGATGCTGTCTGACATTTCTGTCTGACATCTCCTCTATGGTTTACATCATAGTAAAATACCAGCCAAAGGAGAAAGATGATAAAAGGTGGTACAAACATGCTTATCTATGGCATGAGGCAGTGCTGCTGCTGGTTACAGGCTAGTGAGTTACAAATCTAGGAAATTCCACCAATTTAGCCCCACATGAGAAGAAGGTCAATTGGAAACAACCGACAATGGCCCCGGCAGCACAAAGGCACAAGCAAGATATGGAGCCCTGGTCAGCCAAGCAGCTCTGCAGCCTCCTGTGCCAATAGCCCCGGGGGCGGATGGCAGCAGCTCTCCCTAGGGGACTCCAGGGGCAGCAGGGTGGCCAAGAGCCAGTAACCAGATCCCCAAGGGGTGGGGATGTGAGTATGGGCTGTACTGAGACTGAGCAAATGAGGCATCTGGATGTGTTCCCCCTCCTACTTTTTCCCAGTGGAGAATCAAACCCACAAACATTGCCACTTTACCACTGGAAGTATTTCTCCAGAGAAATACTGCATAATTTTATAGGTGAGCTGATTCAGTGGTTTCTATCATGGGAAGAAATTTCTGCCAGAACATTGAAGGGAGTGGTGTGAATTATCCCTGCCACAGTTGAGGTAGGGACACATGATTACTAGAAACAATTGCTCTGTTGAGCAATTGTTGAGTTGAGTTATCCAGAAAGAAATGTTTCTCATTTAAAGTTCATTCCCTATTTTAATAGTATAGCAACCACTTCCCTGTATAAATACTGTGCATCTCTGCAAAGTATCACTTAATTTCCAGAAAACTCAGTCCTCCTCACTGACAGTGGAAGCAGGTGATGGATGCAGAAGGAGCAGCTATGGGGCATTCTGCACAGAGTTAGCAGGAGGACAATTGCCTCTTCACACACAGCCTGCATGCAAATAGCAGACTGTCACTTGGTTTTGTTTCCAGCTGTCGGTCCCCATCCCTACATTTGTTACCCTAAGGTTCTATGCTAGACACAGAATGATAATGTCCATATAACCAACACTACAACAGTGTAATAGATCTGCTTGGTCTGGGCAAAAACACGGACAAGATGACCTCCCAAGACTTCTTCTATGACTACGTTCCTTGATTTTATCATGGAAAAACATTTCAGATTGCTGGCATCACACCCACAACAAATGCCCTAAGATATTTCAGAAAATATATTACTTCAGCATTTACACTTCTTCTTACATATACTTTTAGATCTCTATTTACCTCGTTCTCAGAAGGTTTGGTTTCCTTCACATCACTGCCTTCAGCAGTAGCATCTTCTTGGTCTTTTTCAGCTTTCTTCACCTTATTCTTATCACTTGGTTTTTGCCTGGAGCCCTCAGATGCTTTGCTGTGCTTCTGTTCAGCTGCCTCCTCCCTGGCAGCGTCCTCACTGTAAGAATGCCTGCGCTCCCTTAACTTTGCCTCGTCCTTTCTCTTAGATCTCCCAGGTAAATCCTGCAGCTGCCTCTGAAACTTGTCAGATTTTGACTTAGAGGATTTTCGGTAATAGTCATCTTCCCTGTTCTTGTAGCCAGATAAAGGGTGAAGGGACCCAGGGGAACCAGTCCTTAGGTATTTTTCGCGGTGTCCTCTGCCTCCTTCAAGCCGTTCATCCAAATCAAACTTGTCCAGTTGTCGGGAATAATGTTTCCTCTCGTGTACCCACGTGTCAGTCCTGTCCCTCTTCTCATCCCCATTCTCTCGCCATTCTCTGCTATCTCTTTCCTCTTCCCGTCGAGAATAAGGGGACTGATCCCACGCCTCTCTCCCATTTCCCCAGTCGGTCCTGCTGGTCCCCAGCGGGCTGTGTGGCGAACTGCAGGAAGTGAAGCTGGGCGTGTGGGATCGAGGTGACATTGAGCGGCTTATGGGGCTGCGGGAGCGGGGCCTCTCAGTGCCATACCTGCTGCAGGGGGAAAAGGCAGCTGTAACTGGCTGACCCACTGCTGTCTACCAATTCTTCTACACTGGAAGCTCATGGGGACTGCCCTGGGGACTGCGAACCTGAGACCCCAGGCCTTTCACAGACATGCACTGCACAGCTGCAAACAGTGAACAGGAGAAAAGGCAGTGTCATAGCCACAGAGCTTAACTAAATCCCCACAGAACTGTCAAGAATATATTCATTCATTCTTAAAAGCGTCTCATAGGGGTTTAGCATTAAAAGCTTATAATATGTTAATACCTTTACAATGACCCTAATGTGTGTACCCTTAATACTCACTCAGCTAGGGCATCTCTGACATGAAAGTGACAAAGGCCACCTGTTTAAAAGAGATTTTTTAGGACTGTGATTCCTCTCCAATTTTGCTGAAAGTTCTAGAAGTCAGACAGATCAGAAATGTAGGCAAATACATTTTAATCTGAACTGCCTCCTTCCCACTTGGTCTCAAAGCATCCCCAGGCTTTATGCTTTTCATTCAACAGGGAGGAGAGTGGAACAGCTTCATTTTTGTGCCCTTCACATGCCAGACATATTTTCTGAGACATAATCAGTAGGAAAGAGTTATTTTCATAACATGTACCGTTGCAATTAGATTTCATTATACAGGCCCTGTACCAACTATTGAACTGTATAAAAATATAGACTATTTTATAAATGAAATCCAAATTAGGAAAGCCAATGAAATAAGAGGGAAGCACACAGACAATGCTGCTTCTACTTTAGGTTTACAGACTTCCAGTTCCAAACTTTTCAGAAATTTTACCTGTCCACTTCACGCAGGAGGTCCCTCTCCCTCTGTGAGTGGATGTCCTGGATTATAGCAGCCACATTCTTACCTGGTTTCTAATAAAAACAAAGAAAGACACTGTTTAGTATTCTGCTCTACTCTCTAAGCTGATACAGGTGATTTGTCCTTCAAGAAACAGTATCCATGCTTCACTGGATTGTACTACAACTAGAAATATTTCATTTCAGGGTTGTAGTTACACTCTATTTTGCAGTTGTCTTCTCAACAGCACGATCAAAGCAGTAAAATGATACAAACGGAAAATTTGCTCCATTACGTTGTAGCACTCTCTCCTCATATTTGGCTGCTCTACCAGGCTTTGAAAACTAGCTTGTTCTCAAACCTTGTTACACAATCACTACAGAGCATTTTCTAGGAACTGGATCTAAGAGGAAACAAACCAATTTTTCTGATACAGAATCAAATATGTCCAGCAGCGTATCTCTGATCCTCTAGGTATGAACTGCCTTCTCTTGATGTCTGAGTTACTAATTCTGGAGTATAGCTCTAAAGGACTATGTTTAGACAAGGAGAGATTCAGACAAGCTAAGTGCAAGATGTATACTGGGGTGTTGATTACTCCTAGGTAGGATGCACTACATGGGCTGGAGTGCTTGCAATTCCTCAAACACTTGGAGCACACACAGATGAGCAACATTATCATGCAGGAACTCAGCAGTCTGTAGCAGTGTATAGCTCATGCATATTTCCCTCTTTGTATTTTTATTTCCTTTCTTTCTTATGCAAAGCAAAATAATTGCATGACCTGAAAAACGAACATTGGAAAAGCAGAAGAATCTTCCTGGAATCTAGGCAAACTATCACATTCTCCTGGGTACCTCCTGCCTCTTTGTCAAAATGCACAATCTCCAGCATCTAACATCTGAACCCCTCCCTGTTACCACATTAGGAAAGTCTGCCCTGATTTACTAACTTCTGGCAACTACTTTTAAGTCTCCTTAAAGTAGTATACACATACAGGAGAGAAAGAGGCTTTTCCACAGTTCAAGCCAAACCATCCAAGTTCCTTGATTTTTTTTCCCAAAGGCTCATAAAAGGACCCTTAACATTAAATTGGAACATTACAGAACTGTTCTATAAAATAACTTTGTGCTATGTTAGGTAATACAATATGGAGCTTTTAAGCTCTGCATTGCCAGTTCTGGTCCAAGTCACCATGAAATGAAATTACTCTCTTAGCATTACATAGCATAGTATATAAGCCTCTATAAATACTTTCACAAGAGCAGTGATCTTTGGACATCACTCAAGTGTCCACAACAGAAGTGTCACACACTCTACAGAAAGTCTAAAGAATATTGCTCTAGTTTGACTCTATGTTAAAAAAAAAAAAAAAAAATTAAAAAATCTTGCTTTATAACTTAGGTCATTCACAAGAAATAAAAAGAAATCAGCATGCTTTTAGTCCTGTAACCAGTGCTTGCTGTGAAGACTGCTATGGCTCAAGCATGGAAGCAGTGAAAAAAGCATTGTTCTGGGCTTAATGCCTGACTAAAAGGATAGAACCATCTTATTTTGCTGACATGTTGTGTCTTACACATGGGTGTGTTTCAGACCTTTGTTAGACCAAGCAATGTAGGGAGCCTGCTCACAAGGAAGCTCAGAAGGGAGTTTTGAAATAATGGTATGAAAGGATCCAAAAAAATGGGGTCTCTTCCAAGAGTTACAATTTAGAATAAGAGCAAGCAGCTAAGTGTAAAAGATTGATAATATACATTCATTAATTTATCTTTATTTCTTTTCCCATAATATTAAAGCATTAAATATAAATCCATAATCAGTAAGAATCTTTTAAAATGTATTCTCCAGATATGCCATGGAAACTCAAATAATTTGATCAGGAATGACTATCTTACCTTCAGCTGCAATTCCTTGTATCTTTTAGACATCCTAATAAGTAGCTTGTCATCATTTATCATAGCAGGTTTTTCTTTGTAGTATTGTACCATGGCTTGGGCTGCTTCACTGTAAGCCATTTCCAGAAAGGCCTAGCACAAATGGAGAGAACTTTACAGTCTATTACATAATTAAAAATACAAAGTATAAGAGAGAAAGGGCAGCACAATAATTTTTCTCTAGATTCTTCTCCTGCAAAATGTCTTGATAGTACAAAACTGGGTAGCTCTCCAGGCCCGAAGCTGAAATGATAACACCCAATCCATTTCTCAATCTTTCTTTAACTGCAAATAATGGTTTCCAACCAGCTAGTAAAGCAAATATGTGATCTTAGAAGCTGGTTCAGTTAAAAACTAAATGACTGGTATCTAATCTTTCTTGACTGGCAATGTTCAAGGCCAGGCTGGATGGGGCTCTGAGCAACCTGTTCTAGTGGAAGGTGTCTCTGGGTTTAGAATTAGATGGTCTTTAAGGTCCCTTCCCACTCAAACCATTCTATGATTCTGTGACTTTTTAAACATTACAATCTCAAGCATTTTCCACTGTCATGGATTCTACATCCATCCATTTTGTCTGCTGCAAGGATGTGAGAGAAGATATTCTGTTCTTACCAGCTTACACCATTGGTACACTTAAGCTACTTAGGGTAGACTGAATCTACTATAAAGAGCCAGAGAAGTCTGAAAGTAACCCTAACAAATGGCTGAGAGAAGGCAGGAAGTAATTAATCTTAAAAAAATAGTAAAAGTACAGTTTTGCAGAAGTTTTTCATTGAGATTGCCAGGACTTTTAAACAAGAACTTGTTTAGATGTGGTAATGTTTACATCCTCATCTAATTCAGTGACCACTAACTTTTTTTTCACTTTGAGAGCAGGTTTCATATATTTAAATTTCTATTACTAAATAAGAGCTTTCCTCCAAAGACTCTGACTTCGTGTTGATGTCTTCACATCTCTATGTCTTTATGCCAATAGGTGTCAACACTGGTAACCCCAAATGTACAGTACCTGATTAGTAGATTTCATGAGGATATAGTTGGTGACCTTTCCAAATGGGAGGCCCAGGTTAATGACATCATTCTCTGTGCAGCTTCCCTCAGGGAGGTTGCAAATGTGAACAACTCGACCCAGTGTAGATTTCCTCTGGGGAAACTGGGAAAAAAAACCCAACTCAAACCAAAGCTTTAATGTTAGATATTCTCTGCACTAGATAACATCTTACATTTCTGCAAAAAATGAAATGCTCTGCTCTGCGTACCTGCTATTAAGAAAAAATATTCTTTAAAAACTTACATTTTAACATCCTGGTTTAGAACTACAAATGGAAAGGGAAATGTTTAGCTGCAGTGCAGGCTGCAATGGAGTCTCCATCCCTGGACTTTGCAAAGTCCAGAGAGGATTTCTAGAAGGAAAACTGTCCTTCAAACAGGATGAATGGTATTACTGCAAAAACTGACTGCACACTACAGTCCTTGCTTAATTTATGGACATTGAAAATCAGTTTAGGTGACTACATGGGTGTTCAGGATAGCAGGGACTAAATTTAAATTTACTCCTTCTTCGTTGAACAGATTGGGCCGGGGTAAAAGTGATCCCACTTAACTTGTGAGAGGACACACAGCTGTGGTGAGAAAACTTGCTACTTTCCCCTCTCACTGCAACAACACACAGGAGGAGGGACTTGCCCCTGGGGGCACAGTGAGACCTGGGCATGGAGGGGGGGAGAGCTCCCCAACTGGGCTGGCACAGGCACAGAGCACTGGAGTGATGATCACTTCCCAAGGGTGGAAGTCTATTTTGGAGTGCTGGGGCAGTTCCGAAAGAGCTGCCCATCTCCCTGGCATGGAAAGCAGGCTCTACACTCCCTGTGCAAAAGGCATCAGGGTACAGCCAGGGAGAAAGTTAATTTACCATAGCTAATGACAAGGAAAACATCAATCACACAGGATTATATCTTTCCAGACTACCTCCATATTTATGACCTCTGCATTAGGATTTTACTCAAGAAGTAACTCTACCTTCAGTTAAAATTGTGCCATTCAAGGAAAGATGCAAATCATGTAATCTTGTGGGATCAAGTTCACCAGAGCCATCACAAATGTTTGGCTTGTCAGCAAGTTCACAAGTTACAGAGCTAATGTTATCTTATTTACACCTCCATCCTGTAGCCTTCCCTCCAGACTTCACCGTTTAACCATTTGTGTATTTTTGCTGCATTAGGACACTGCATCACACGGTGATCTGCTACTTAGCTTGCATCTCATAGAGCCCACCCAGGTGAATAACGTAAGTCAAAGAAGTGCAAAAGTCCAAAAGCAAGGCATTTTTTCTGGCAGAAAAATAACAAAGACCTGATCCTGAAAAAAAGATGAAGCAACTCAACTCCTATTGAACAGAAAAGATAGTGATGTCTGCACACATCTGGCAAGGCAGCATGTAGCAAAGAACAGAAGGACACTACTACAGCTAGAGGAAAAAGAAAAGGAAACATCAAATGCACTCCCTGTGTAAGAGCACCCCAGGTCACCAGTCACCTTCTGTTTGTTTTGTTAGATCTGTTAAAAGATGGTATGTAAAAGTCTGTTGGACTAGAAAGCTCTTCCCTGCCTTGGCTCCAGAGCCCACGTTCCCATACACAGCCCTCAGTACATTAAATCAAACAACTGTAAGACGTTGCCACTTCCCCACAATTGGCAATGGCTTAAATTAAAATGCTATGCCATAAACCTGCTGTAGTTCTTGATTGAGAAGTGGTGTACATTACATCAAACAACTGTAAGACCTTGCCAATTCCCCACTCTTGTCAATGGATTAAATTTAAATGCTATNCTCGTGCCAGAAGCCAACAGGCTGCACCAAGCAATAATCTTGTCAGCTGATTGCAGTTAAACTGGATCCATTCATTAAACAGAGCTGTAAATCATGGCCAGAAAAGGAATATACACTTCCATATCTACAATCAGGAAGTTAGAGGAGCTGTTGCACGCCGGGTGTTCAATCTAACTTTCAATAAGACTCAAAGTTAACTTCCTTTGCAACCAGTGTCTACCAGGGGTTACCAATGCAGTTGCATGGCTATTACAAAAACATTTTAAAAAATTATGCACAGCAGCAATATGCACCTCGTATTATTTTCAATATTATTGCACCCATCCAATTTGGTGATTTATTACAGCTTTTTTTTTTTAAAGTTGTTGCTCGCTTTCCAAATTCTTTATCCCTTTCTTGAGCTTCACATGAATTTTTTCTAAAGATAGTAAGAAACTTCCAATCTCATCCCTCCAGGGCTTATGCCCAAGTGAAGACTGGTAGTACTTGCCTTTTAGAGGGATAGAGTTATTTGCAGATGGACAACATAGAGCAAGCTCTTCCAGAAATCTGAACACTTTGTTTATGATTACACGCAGGGTCAAGTGTAATCTCCTACTGCTCAGTTAAATGGCAGCAGCTTAGCTGAAAGTGAATACTACCATGCAAAGGTGTAATAAATTATAAGCCACCTGGGTTGCAGAGTGAATGACAGCTGGCAAACTCAGTCTTAACACCTCTAATATAGCTCCCTGTTCATCCAATAGCCGCCTAAAGAAAAAAGGGATTTACAGCGTCCAGGAAAATCAAAGTTATTGTGTCTTTTATGTCTTAAAATACTTCAGGTCATTCAGAAGGAGAACTTCTTCAGGCAGCTTAAATGATAAATAGTGACAGATTCTAAAGAGAAATGACACTGGTATTAGCAGTAATTTCATTTGTTGCAAAGTTGACAGACATGATGAAAAGGAACATTCCTCTGCGCCCACTGCTAGTCCACCTCTGACCTTGGAGGCAGCTGTCATGAGAAGCTCTGCTCTTTGCTTGCCTGCACTCACAGTGTCTGTCACAGGCAGAAGCTGAAACCCCTTCAAATAACCTCTTGCACAGTAAAAGTGCACAGTAGAAAATCAGTTGCATTAAGGAAATCTGGGTGACCCTTCTGTAAGCAGTGCCTGATGTGAACTGGAGTGTCACAGGGACACAACTCAGCCTGGCTTTCCAGAGTGTCTGAGACCACATCAGGAGAGATATATACATAAAAGTTAACAAGGTGAAAACTTGAACCCCTGGATTACTGCTGCTATTCCATGAACGCCCTAACAGTCTTTGGTGTGTCTAGTTGTAGCTTTCTGATATGTGATGAGTTTCATTTTAACCCTAACAACTTCGTATTGTCATTATGAATATGGTTTCCTTTTATTTGCCTTTTTTTCCCTTTTAAAATGTTTCTGCTTTGTCAGTGTAAGAACCCCTTTTAATGTTGGTTCTTTTTTCTGGCATTTTTTATTATAGAGCTAGGAATTCAAGTGTGTATTAGAGCAATATAACTGGGGGCCTGCATTGAATGCAGGGCAGGGACTAATAAACCTAAACAATGGAAGGCTCCACATCAAAGCAGGCTTGCTGAAAGGCTACCAGTGACAACAGAGGATATAAATACTACACTAAAATAAAGTAAGGAAAAGTTAATCCAGTATAATGAACAGATATGGATCTCCAGGCAAATAACAGTGAAGCTGCAGCCACTGTCTTTGCCACTGTTGCTACCTGGGAGAAGGACCTCAGCATGAGAGGCAGAGAGCAATTGCTACAAATAAATAACCAGAGAGACAGAAAGTTGCTTGATGGGGTCAATACCGAAGGTAACTGAAAACTAATCCAAATCTTCATTCCAAGATGAAGCTGACCTTTCTGGATCAAAACAATTTTCAGACAATGGGGAAAACAGGTCAATGGAAAACACGCACAAACCTATTTACCCACCTCCCCAAATAACTCTGACAAGCAAACAGCTTGGCAAAACTGGCAAAAAAACACAGCAAAACAAAAACTACAAACAAGTTCATATTTGGTCAAAATCAAAAGCATAAAAGAGCTGAAGGGAAGTTGAAATAACAGTGAATGTTCAGATTATTGTCTAAAAGAAAGCCTTCAGGGTTTTAATTCCAGTAAGTAGAAGTGGCTTTTACAAGAATCTCAACACAGACATCAGATTGCTTAGGTACTCACTCTTACCCCTGATGGAGGAGAAGAAAATGTAGGACCAGGCTGGCCAAAAGATCTTGCTGGTGTGGAGATAAAAGATGCTCCAACATTTGGTGGATAATCTAAATAATGGATTGCACACATTTCATTAAAATCTTGACTCACATTAATTGCATTAATGTGCTCATTAAGCAATGCCCCATTTACATAGTAAGTAATTTCATAGCCTCTACACCAAATTATACACTGTTTTGTTGTAGTATGAAAACAAGTTATTGTTTGAAAGAAAAATAAATTCATATTTCAAAGGGCATAATACTGGCTTTCATTCTTTTTTGTGCACAGTTCAAAATTTTTCCTTAGAAACTTTTATCACATTTCATTTTAAAAATGCAGTTCTCCTCAGAGACTGGTTTCCATTTCAATTAAAAAAAGTGGTTTTAACTATTGAACATACAACTATTCACCTTCGATGCTAGATGGATTGAAAACTGCTGCATTATTTGGTGATAAATGCAATGCTCCATCTGCTGAGCTTAACATACACCGGATACCAGTGCTGGAAAAGAAAGAAAAGAACTTTACAAACATGCATGATGTGCCAAAAATATTAAAGCTTAATTGTTAGGCAGTAAATTCCCAGTGGAGAACCACTGAAGTAAGGGATACTCTGTTAGCAATTCAGTTTGAAGAATTCACTATAAAATAATACTTACTTATCTGAAAAAGCCATACATTTTTGGATGTGAAGACTTCCCTTAATGTGCTGATCCCAGTCCTATGTTGAAACAAAGAGAGGATGAACACAGGAAAAATCCTGAGACAAATTTACAAAAGATTATTTCCCCATTCAGTTTACCTTATCCTAAAAATAATACTGAGATGGTGAAGAAGAAACCATATGATGTCAGAGCCAAGCACACCTTTGACCAATGCATTTACAGATTCCTTATTTGAATGTCAAATTATTAGTTACTTTACAAAAGGAAACCTTCTCTGTATCAGCTTTTAAATTCAGTATATTTCTAGTAATGAACTAATTTCACTCTTGCTGAAGACCGCATCCTGCAAGGTGCAAAGCACCCTCAACTCCTGCAATGTCCATAAAGGTGTTCAACATTCAGGGCAGCTAGGACAGTGCTTATTTCACTAGATCAGCAAAATTTCTCAAAGTACATTTAACTATTTACATTTCCATGATCCAGTTGAGGCAGTGCATTAAACAACAACTAGCAGATCCCCGAAACTCACTGCAATGGCATTCCCCCTGCCCTTTTTAAGTGTTTAATGAAAAAAGCATTAAACGAGAGTCACTTTGGGGCTGCCCTATAAGCTCTGTATAGGGGCTACTTCATCCCAGCCCTGCAAACTGCATTAAACAAAGCAAAACTTTTTGCAAGCAGTTGCCAATAGAGTAAAAAGTGAACATGAAAGCAAATATATTCAAATATCCTAAATCCCCAGGGTGTGTAGGGACCAGGTACTATTTAATTTGCTGGCCATTTTCCTTCCTACATACATGCTGTTATAATTTTACTGTCAGGCCACCATCAGCATGAGAACACATGCCTTTGTGGTTAGGTGCTGGTCCTGTGATGTGACACAAAATGTCATGAGGACTTGTTGAGCAGGGCTCACCACGAGGCCAGAACAATCACGGATGGCTGTGGGGCTCAGAGAACCATTTAAGTGGCCTTCTCCAAATCTGACCTATATAACGTGATCTACAACACACTGCCTGGGAAACTGGGAAGCTGTTTCTTGAGGGTGAGGTTGAATCTGGAGCTCCCTTGGCAGTATGAACAGAGGAGTGAGAGAGAGCACAGTCTGTACCATATGTGATGAGCCGCTGGATTCCTGCATTCAGGTCAAAGTCCCTGGGGACCTTGAGCCCTAAATTTTCCTGTGCGATACAAGGAAGAAAAAATTCCTACACAGGAATAGTTAAAATAATTTTATCAAAAAAAATGCACTGGTTTGTTTAAGCAAGCTGCTTCCATGAAGCTGTTAGGGAGGAAGCCTTTGGGATCAGAAAAGGAGAAGCAGATGAAACTACAGATGTGGGGTTGCAACACGTGCTTGAGTATAGGGGGATCAACTTCAAGCTCCAGGCCCATGAGGTGCACTACGACCTCAGCTCAGACCTTATGTTTCTCACATCAGTGCTGTAATCTCACCATCTTCCACGGCAGGATGTGGAACAAAACCACACCTCGAAGCCCAGTAACTGCCATGAAACAGATGTACCATACCCTCAGGAAAACTATGGCCTTTTGTTTCTGCATCTCCCAGGGCACCTCTGTGGTGATGGACACTGGCAGTGAGGGGTGGCATGAGCTGGTGGCCAGATCAGTCACCTGACAGCCTCTTCAAGGGTCAGAACCATGCCCAGGGACGCCCTCAAACCACTCACCTTCAGATCGAAGATCTTCTTGTCGCACAGGGCGCAGATGTGGGGGAAGTGGAGAGGGGCCACGCTGCGGAGGTCGCCAAGCTGGTGTGGCAGCAGGGAGCGGGCGGGCAGGTCGGGCGTGCCGCCACTGCGCTCCTCCTTCTGCCTCATGCGAGGGCTGCCGAAGCTCTGCGTGCTGTGGTTGAGGCGGCCGAAGGCGGGGGGGGCGGCCGTGCTGAACTTTGTGTCAGGTGTCGGCTCTTCGGGGTTGTACAGCTCGTTTCTTATTTCATACTGCTGCTGACTCGCTGACGGCCACAGGCTGTCGCCGGGCATGAGGTCAGGCTTGTTTTGGCTGGAGAAATTAGGGATATTTTCCCACTGGTTGCTTGTACTGCTGCCATGTAAGACAGGGCCGGGATCTCCTTTCCGATGGGAGCCCGTGTGTGGGTCGCTGGGGAAGGCCCGTGCTGCCCCATGCTGTGCTGCTGCCCCATAGGACTCCTTGGGAAATGTCGCTGCCCCCTCGTGCTGCAGCTGGCCGGGAGCCCCAAAGTGACTCTCGTAGCGCGGCCCTGCCGCTGAGGTGGCAGTGTGGGTTCCACCAGCAAGGAAGCCGTGCTGGCTGGACTGTTCCCCCTCCGAGGCGAATGCCTGAGAGGCGGCAGTGACGACGTTTTGCTTGTTGTACTCATAAAAGCCCCCTGCAGCAGTAGATGTGGAAGCACCTGCCTTGTTGAGACCCACCACCACGGGTTGCTGGCCGGAGGTCGGAGCCATGACACTTCCAAAGGGATTCATGACAATTGCGTTGGGGGCCTGAGTCTGGACGGCTCCCAGGCCTCCCCCTGGGGTGGCTAAGGCCGGGCTCTGGGCAGGAAAGGCAATTCCACCCGAGGGGAACCTCGTGCCGGTGATGCCGGGCCCCTGGGGCGGGCCTGCGGCGTGGCCCTGCGGGGCGTTCATCACCGTGGGGTGCCTCAGCTGGTTGAAGAGTGGCTGGGACATGGCCACTTTGGAGAGCACCTGGTTGAGGACAGTGGCAGCAGCCGGGTTGTTGGTGACGGCAGTCTGAGCCAACTTCAGCCTGTGGAGCGTGAGCTGTGCCTGGAGCTGCGCCAGCTGCAGGCTTGCCGGCGAGGGGAGCAGGGGGCTTGGGGCGCCAACAGAGAACGGACTCTTCTCCAGGAGCTTGGCAGCGCTGCAACGGATCAGCATCTGGGTTAGCCAAATTCACCCCATGCCCACCTATGCTACCTCCTGTTAAAGCCCAGCATGGGATACACAGCTGCTTCCAGAGATTTAGTGTATCCAAACTCAGGGAAAGCAAAGGGGTGATTGAGAATGTATCCCTAGTGGGCCATCTTCCCTTCCAAATCTGCTGCCATATCTCTTTCAACCAAAAAGTTAATTGGTAGACAACTATGCCAAAGATCTTGGTTTAAAACCCTAATTTTATCCCTCATCAACCTCTGGATCAGAACTTCAACTCATTTTAAGTACCCAAAGGATCTATGCTTCTAATGAAGACCAGGAATAGAGGCCATACAGGCCCTCCCACGTCATCCCCAAATCAGCAGTTTTTCCCATTTTCTGCACTTCATGCAACCTCCAGCCTCCCTGCTGAGACATCACTGACCCTGACTGATTTTGTGGTATTGCCATTGTTCCCTTTTCCTACAAAGCAGGGGGATGTGAAGAAAAGGACATCAAATGGGACTTTAAAGCCAACCTCACAGGTATTTCCCACTTAGCACATCTGGCTGCATCAAGCAAGATGAAATAGTCCACATGCATTTATTTTAATTGTTTACAGTCTCTTGTGTTATTAATCTGCACAGCAGCCTGTTCTGTAACAAAGCCTATAGTTTCCCTGCTGAGCAAATACCAATATAGAGGAGGAAAAAACTGAATGAGAAACAACTACAAACAGGCTTCTTGAAGAGTTTTCCCTGTTTAGCTGGAATGTAAGACAAAATTTCTGTAGTGCCAGCTGGTAAAAATCGAGGTCTTTATTCTTACTCAAAGTAAGAGGTACATTGAGTGTTGTCCTTCAAGTCTCATACATGGGATGAATAAATGACTGAACTGCCTGCTTGAATTCCAGAGCTGGGAAAATAGGAGATGAATTTTTCAGGCATATGGTTGTTCCTTGCTTTGGGAAACACCTTTGAGACATCTCACCAGTTCACAGCACTACCACCAAACCATTATACCATCATTTTCATGCTCCTACTGGAAAAATATTATCCTTCACTTTCCGCCACCTCTGCTCACAGACAGCACAGCTACTCAGGGCATTACAAATGGCTGTTCATTCTGACAGTGGGAGCAGAGAGCACTCACACAACAGGGATGTAGTCCAAAGCTCAATTAATTTATATTGTAAAAATGTATTGAGTTTCAATTGAGGCCTTTCAAAGTAGCAGGAACTATGCATCAACCACCATGCAACCCTCACTGTTAATAATTGGCCAATTTGCTAAACTGCATGGATGAAGCTGTAGTTAATGATAAATGTCTTGTCAGCATGCTATATTTGAAAACCACAAATTAGGAAAACATCTGCTTAAATCCAAAGTATGACTAAGAGAAAATGAATGGGTTTCATATTTAACATTTAACTTCCACTAGCAACTGCAAGGCACATCTGTCTCCCAAAATACAAAACACCGTTTGGATAAATGCATCATTATGTAATGACACGACTCCCTGCCAGCACAGGCTGACACCAGTGCTCAGCTTCAGAGCTGAGGTGCCTTTTATTTTCCCATGTGGTTTCCATCACTTACTCTCTGACTTGCACTTACAACCCAGTTTGCTGTAAATTTGATTACAGATGAGAGTCAGGGCACAAGTACAGTCAAAACAACATGGAGGGCCTCACAAACCCCAGCCCAGGAGATCCTGAGGACCCACAAAAGCAGCTGAGAAGTGCATGTGGTGAGAGGGGCTCAACAAGCAGGGGATGCCACAATGGCACATGCACTGTCATTGCCCCTGGGGGACATGGCATGGCTTTGTGCCTGGGCTGAATTGTGCCACCAGCATCTGGAGTGTCCTGACTCACGGTGTGTTTTCTGGCACTTACCACAGTCCTGACAACTGTTTCATTTTATAGCTAGTTATACCCTTTGTCCATTAAGTAGCCACAAAACTCTTAAGAACTTTTACAAAGCATGCAAGTAAGATCTGCCCAGTGGTCTCAAAAAGAAAAGCCAGCAGCATATAATGTTTTCAGCTCAGGAGCCACAGATGACTCCTGTTCCCAGCAATCTAACTCCACTGTGCTGCAAGCCTACGCAGCAGCGTGCTTACCCCAACAGCTGCAGCCACTTCCCAGCTCTGGTGGCTACCTCTGGACACAGGCACAGGCTCCCTCTCCAGAGAAACCATCTCACTTGACACTGCCACAAGCCCTGAAGCTGCCTCAGCCTCCCCATGTTTTGACCAAGTTTGGAGCACTGTTTCCAAGAACCTGCACTCCCAGCTGGGCGTGCCCTGGATGCTGGCTCTCCCCAGCTCTGCGCTCACTCCTGGGATCTGCTGCTGGGTATGGGGAAGGCAAGGCCAGGAGTGCCCTGCACAGAGCACTAGAAAGGCTCTGGCCATTTTGTACCAACAGCTTTTGGACCCTGCTGCAGAGCAGGGCAGCACCAGCTCCCTGTGCCTGCCGGCTTCATCCCTGGATTGCAAGCCAGTTGTCCAAAGCAGAGAAATACTGGGGCTGTGGGAAACCTTACCCAAAATGAATGTTGTATGAAGAAGCTACAACTCCAATCCAGTAAGAGAGGGACAGAATAAGAGGGAACAGTTGTTCCCATGCACCAATAGGTTTGGAAATGGCCAAACTTTGAAAATCCATGTCTGTTATGAATTTCCAGATTTCAGGGTGTTTCAGGTTGCAAAGTTTATCCTCCCACAGCAGAAACAGAATATTTTATCATCTAACCACGGCAAAGAAGGAAATGCTTGTTCTTGGGTCAGTGGGAAAGCAGATATGCAGATGGAAGGTTGCAGAAAGCTGTATATAAAGCATCTTTTAGAGAGACACCCAGATTTAAGGATTTCTGTTCTGCTGTAAAATACATGGCACAAGAGATACACTGGGCCAGCCTGCTCAGCTTTGAAAGTTTCTTTCTTTCTATTCTACCACCACAGTGTTTATGTATTTGGTAACATAACTTAGTAAATAATCTTGCTACAGGCTTACTAACCTACTGGAAAGTGCAAATACAAGGTGAGGATAGCACTCAGCTAAGGTATTTTGTGGGTGCCATTCCCCATTTGGACCCCCACACCTCCCACCCCCAGCTCATCCTCAGGTTACCAAAAGGCAGCCCCCCCAACAGCTCGTGGGGGGTCTCTGCCACAAGATGATTGAGAGCAGCTGAATGAAGCTCTCATTCTCCATCAAGCACTCAGGGAATTGGCCTGCGTCAGACAGAGTTAGCTCTATCCCATGCAAAACATTCCCGATTATAAGGTCAGCAATGTAAAAGGTAAACAGAAGTTGTCCTCTGTAATTATTTATTTAACACCCTCTGTACAGCTGGCCAACACCAGCAGCACTAGGAACGCCAGAAATGGTCTTTCTTTGCTAAAATAATGACAGGCAGGAGTGCTGCCACACAGTTTTGACAAAGAAATCCATAGCCCAGACAAGTCTTCACACAGCTCTGAGAGACAGGAGTTGAAATCGTACATTGATATCACAACACTCACAATGGGATTGCAAACACGGGCAAGGTCACATCACCATAAATCAATTCAGCCCACCTGCTATCCCTGTAATCTTTATTATGCTTTTAGTATCCAGGAACAGTGTCAGAGGTAAGATATCTAGATGACTGGATTATTTGAGCAATCCTGTCTACCAGAGTGATGAAAAGGTTGACCACAAAACATGTCTATTAGAACAGACCAACAACCTGGAGCTTGATTTGCAACCGACAAAACTAAGAGTTTCAAAATGCTGCCCAGCACCTTTCAAAGTTAAGAAAGAAATTGGACTAATAAATTGATGATCTGAGTTGCAACTATGAATATACTCACAAATATTTGAAATGCTGCATCAGGTGTGAATTTGAATACAAAAAAAAAAAAGACTAATTCATAGCAGCGCAGAATTTTTCTTGTATCTTCCATGAATCTTGCATATCTTCTAAGATTTTTGCATTCCCTCCCCTGAGACATGTCTTTACATATAATAACACCTACCTGTCAAAATATTTGCATGAGAAATTTTTAATAATTTTTGTTCCAAAATGTGCCCCCTTTTTTTGCCAAGCAGTCTGCATAACTGTGTTAAAATTTCAGAATTAAAATGACAAGGACATTAACATACCCAAGTATTCTAAACACATCATCAGTCTGCATTTGTACCATATTTGAATGTGTGCAGTAGCTTGTTGGTTTTTCTAAAGCTGCTTCTGAATCAATTTTTCTAACAGTTAGCAAATTTTAAATTTATGATCCAGGACTCCTGAATACATCACAGAGAACCATTTCCTAATTATGCAAGCACAAAAACATTCTGTTATGCAGAAATGTGAACTTCCCTTCCCTGTAATGTATCATTTATGCAAAACATATTGGGCTGCCTTCTCTAAACTCATTCAAAACAATTGTCACTGTACTAAAAAGGCAAATAAAAATGCCTTAATAATATACAAATCAACTGTTTGATGATGGAGTTGGCAAGATATTAAGGGTAGATGTAATTTTCAAATTAAAATGCATCATTTGACAGTGCTTCATTAAAATCACACGTTTGTATGTGAGGACAGAATACAGCCTCTTGAATTGCTGAATGGAGAAAACCTTTCACCTTTATAGTTTAAGTTCTGAAATCATCTACCACCAAACTTTTTTTTCCTGAGTTCTGGTTAGAAATGATAAAAAAAAGAGATCATGTTTCCCAGTAAGTTCAGCTAATGATGGGGAGCACTAAAAACCTTAAGCTACTTTAATACATGTATAAGCTGCAAGTAAAACCCTTCTTATCCCAAATAACGATTTCTAAAGCCTTCCATTACACTACTGAGAGAGGAAAATAAAACATCAGCCAACATATACATGTGCTTCGCCAAGTGAGTTTTGCATGTTTGGCAATGCTAAACTCTACTGTCCAGACAATTATCCAACCTAACAGTTATCTGGAAGATGAAATGTAAAACATTATCACAGAGCTGTTAACCCTGACGTTTACAAAGCTAATGGGAGTTAAGTGCTTGCCTCCTACCAAGAGTCCTTCTGCTTGTGTGAAACTTTCAAGCCAAAAGGTTCTCTTGCCAAACAATTTTCACTGATAAAGGAACAAAATAAAGGGGCAAAACACAGTAGCTTTGTCTTTGATAACAGGTCTTTGCTGTGATCACAGAAATAAAACTGCAAGTGATCTTAGGAGGATGGTTAGACCAGTTCCTGAAGTGGCATCAAGCTGAACTCAACCACTCAGGACATATTTGTTTAATCTGCTGTTAGGAAGCTTCTTTGGTGGATATTTCATGACCCCCAGGGATAATTAATTGCTCAAATCCCCTTAATTTTATAAAACTCTTCAAAAGCCTATGGTGGCTGTCTGCTGACACCCTAAGCCCGTCTTCCCATGCACACAGAGAAGGGCTTCTCTTACCTTCCTGTAGCTGCTGCTATCATATCTTCTCTGCAATCATCCCAGCTCCTTTCTCTACACATTTTATGTGCCACGTTTGTCTGCAATCCCAGGCTGATTGCTTTTCTTTATAACAGGACAGCCCTGTGGTTCCCTGTTACACCCAACCTCTTTCCTGAAGGGATATTGCCCAGATATACTGGCTGGGAGGGAGCTCAGCTGGTCTGACTTCCCCCACAATAAGGACTAGCTCAGTCCTTGCTTCTTTTGACTGTCCAATGGATTAATTGTATTATCATTTCATTCTATCCTCATCAATATTGCATCCACATTATGGCAGATCTGGTTTGTCAGGATTATTCTGAATTCCCATGGTGCTTTCAGAGCACTTGTAAATCCTCTCCTCTTGGCACCAATTGCAGATTTAATGGTTACTTTGCTCACCCAAACTATCAATGAAGGTGTTCAATAAACTAAGGACTGTTCCAAATAAGGAAACTTGGTGCACTTTCCATTCACTCTCCAACACCAGTAAGGTGTTCAAGCACATGTTATCCACCTTGAAGCTCTGCTTTGCATGCTTAGGAGATGATGGGGTTTTCTCCCTGACAGTCATGTCTGCTAAAAACCACAAAAATTAAAAATTAATATTTGCAAGAATAAAAGGGTAGATCACCTCTGGTGAGTCTGATTTCTTATTAACAACTCTTGCTCTATATTTCTAGGGAAGTTGTATCAGATTGTTGCTTAAAATCAAAGACATGTTCTGGCTTCTTTGCAGCAACATTTGTTTCTGTTTCATTCTAGCTGCTTTCAGTTGCAGAATCCACTGCCATAGAAAAGTTAGCACTTACAACACAAGAATAATACCAGGTACCACCCAGGTCTGCACTGGCCATCACAATTCCTGTATATGTTATTAATATATGTTTTATCCTGAAAATATGCTTCTTATATTGTGTGGAACTCCAGATTGCATACTGGTCTTATTTCTGCTTTTCCCCATGCAATGCTTTTCTCCATAAATATTTAGTTAGGTAAAGTTCAGCTCTTTTCAAGTAAAGGACATAGTCTAGCAAATGTACTACCTAAACCCAAGGCTTCATTTCCAAAAGCTGGGAAAGTTATACTGTTTCATGATATTTATATGTTATTTGGTTTTGATGTGCCACAGTATGTCAAAGATATCTCTGAGCATTAGTGTGCACATAGGAACACTGGTCTATATTTTAAATTTCAGTAGGTAGCCATGCTAATTCCTTTAGCTATACTGCAAGCATCTAGCTGCAACTGCTTCCCAAGGAAATGTAATCCTTTATTTATTGAAATTTAAGAACTATATATTTTTAAGTGTATTTTAGATGTATGCTAAAGCCTGTCAGAAATAGCTATAGCACCAGATCATTGCCCTCAGTAACATGTTGCAAAGCTCTAAATTAGCAGAGAAATCGTGCCACAGTTTTGTGGAGCTTTCAGGGCGTGCTGTGGCAGACTGGCAGTGCCATGCTGCCTGTGCCTGCCTCCCCAGCATCCTACCTGCAACAGCTCTTGTCAGCTAGGCTTCAAATACCCTTTACTGACCAAAGTCCTGGTTGGTTGGATGATCCCTGCAAACCAGCATCCCAGCAGGGGTCCTGTAAGGAGGGGTGTTGGGGGACCCCAATAACTCAGGACCCCAACAACCACGGCCCTGTGCAGGTGGTGGTGTCGGGGTGCTAAGTGCCCGTGTCCCAAACCCTTCCTGGGAAATACAGACTTGGCTCCAAGCTGCCAACAGAACAGTCCTGGGGACTTCCCTGGGGCCGAGGAGCACAGAAGGTCTTTTGGGGGATGAAAAGCAGGAGAAAAGGTGGCATGGACCATAATGCAAATCCACAGGGTGAGCAAAAAGGCAGGGACAAGGATTAGCATTGGCAGAGCCAGGTAATTCTGTCGGGAACAGGGCAAGTGGCTCCTGCTCTGGGGTGCTGCTGCTCTGCCACATGGCTCGGTGCTCCCGCTTTCCTCTTGGAAAAAATAGAATTCTGGGGAGAAAGAATCTGGAAAGCTTATTTTAATGTAATGAAGAAAAGAAAATGCAGACTTTTTAAAAAAACCAAACAAGTCAGAAACCCTTTAAAGGTTTCCATATAAGCACATAGACAAATGCTCAACAAAAAAATAATCCTTGACATACAGTATTTAGTACAAGAGATATTACAGTAATATCTCACCACACCTCCTGCTAATGTGTTCTCTGCAAGGCATTGTTAACCACTACAGTAATAATAAGTTTGAATGTATCAATATCTTGCAGTGCCTGGAGGCACAGCTGTTTTCATTTGTATGTCGAAAGTAGGAGCCTTAATGTGGTAGGCAGATAATTCCTCGTTTGAATAAGCCATTTCTATTTCACAGTAATGTAAGGCAATATAAAAGCTCTTTTACCAAGGTAATATCTTCAGTTTGTAGACCGGAAAATGACATATAACTGTGGAAAGGGTAGAGTACGAAAAAGGATTTTTATTTCTAAAGTAGCTTCATTTGTGTTCAAAAAAAGGATTTCCATTTGTGAAGGAAAAAAAATTAAACTTCCTTTTATTTTTAAATATTAGTGCCAATGATACATTTGAAAAGTTTAATGAAAAAGCCGATTAGTAAACTAGTAAACTCTAGCAGACCACTACTGACACAGGCTACAGAAATCACATGCAAACCTGAGCTCTTCTCTTTGTACCCTAGGTCAGCCAAAAAGTGACAGCTTGTGACTACAAGTCACCCAGGAGCATCACAATCATTTCAGTATTAATCTAGTATCACCATCTCCCCCTAAAAGCTGTTTACATGCTATGTGCTACTAACCAACACAGCACATGAGTGCACGAGCAGAACTGCTGGAATGGCTCCTATCTGAAGTGGCCGAGATGATTTACTTTCTCTTTTACTTTCTCCCTGCTAATGTTGAAATGTTGGCAATTTTAAGTAATAAATTAAAAAAAAACCCCAACCAAATCCCCCAAAGCTTCAGCTATTTTTCAATCAGATTTATGATTAGAAAACCAGAACCTCTGTGGATTTCCTAAGATATATATATATTACACAACTATATACTTCGGCCTATTTTTCAGTTTTCCTTTTAGGCATATTTTAAAACAACATAAATGTTATAAATTCCTATTGTTTATGTACTCACACACACTACTGGTGTATATAAATTGTTCATGAACCTTGTGAAGCCCCAGTCTAATTCAGCTGTTACTGAAGCATGCTGCAAAGCCTTTCCTGATTTCACTGTAGCAAGAGCAATGCTCCTGTATCCCTTTTTGGTTATATTTAATTTAAGCATAAAATATCAAAGAAGTTTGCTTTCTTTCCACGATCTCTTTGAAATCAGCCTTTAATACTAGGCCATAATATTCATACTGTTACACAGAAGTAACATGCAGTCTATTTTAGCCTAGAAGCTTTTATTATCTCTTTTGCAATGAATGTTGCTCGCTCTTTTCTTTAATGCATGCCAATTTCTATGCTAAAGAAATTTAATGTGAATCTTAAAAGAGATATAAGTTTTCTTTAATTTTCTTATGTTAGAGGGCAACAGTTGTATGAATCAGACCTGAGCATGTTTCTTCTGGCAGAAAACAGCTTGTGCCAGAACTGTTGCAACGCTTTGGCTCTGAGAAATTTAATTTATTGTTGAATAATAAACTGCCATTCAATCAACCTTGTGAAACAAAACATAAAACAGGACTGTGCTTAAATCTTGAACAGGGACCAAAAGAGTTTTCAAAAAAGGAAACAAAATTGGGAGAGGCATTTTGTATTAAATAACATCAATGATTTTGTTCTCTCTTTCTGTCCGCCTTCAGTATTAATTAGGAGTAACTGACAGTTAATATGCTCCAAGCTCTGCACGGTAAAATTGATTAGTATACTAAGACAGAAAATAAGAATCAGTTTTTGATGAAAACTATCAGGTTTCTGAGCACTGCATGTGGCAGCTGTGAGGAAGGAAAAAGTGTGAAGATATTAACCTATCCCCAACACTGAGCTGGGCATTTGCCCAGTCCTGCTGACAGAACTGTCAATGGAGACGGCCGGCCACTACTTTTTGGTTAAGTACTGCCTTATTTCCTCTTAATTTTACTTGATGGTTTGTCTATTTTTACTAGAATGCACATGCTCTGCTCAGTAGCTATTGTCTAAATGTCTAAGAAGCGTACATAACTGAAGAAAAATAAGTTTTTACTTATCCCACTGTCTTGCACAGCAGATGTTACACCTTGTGTTTGTTATTGATGTATCTTTTAACTGCAAAACACCCTAGGACCCAGATTCATTTTTTTATGTGAAAAGACATCTAAGAAAGTTATTAGTGCTATTGCTTTTAAATACATATATATAATTTCATTTAGTATTATCGTATTTATTTACTAGGCTTTACTGTTGAAAATAAAAAGCTCTCTTGAAGTATGAAGTATCAGTTATTAGAAAAACCCCAAACAATAAAATGACAAAACAAACAAACAAAAAAATAATGCTTTGATTCTTCCTTTTCTTTTTTTTTATTCCAAAGAACTCTACTCATAGACTAACGAAGGCATTTCCAAATTCAAACGTCTTTGAAATATTTTGGAATCTTGAATTCTTTCACGTCTTGCAAATAATTCTTTGCCCACTGGTTGTAAACAGCACTAATATAATTCTGCTTTGTGCCTACTAACACAGACTATGAGGCTTATTACCGGGTGGTTAACCATGGCAAATCAATAGGATACAATTGGGTGTGGAATGTCTTTTAAAGTCTAAAAGCCCTTTATTACAAAAAGCTAAGCACGATAAGAAGCTACTGCCCAAAGCAGATCGTATCTTTAATCTGAAATCCCAGTTAGCTGTTGCCGCCAGAGCTGCACTTCCCTGTCTTTTCCCTTCATTACGGAAAGAGCTGTACCTCAAACTGACATTTTAAAGATCGCTAAGATACTCCTCTTGGCATATTAGTGTCCCTCCTTGCTGAGAGGACGGGGACACAGGCATTTCGGCACAGTGGTGGGTGGACATGGGTGACACGACATGATCTTACCTTCTTGCAACATGAAGGGCTGCCGGGAGCAGCGAGCTGGTGCGGAGGGAGCGCGGCCAGGAGCCGATGTCAGCGTTGTGCACATGCCTCCTGGTAACATCCCACTGACATTCTACCTGCTCTCTGCACCCCGATTATTTACAAGCTTCCTTCCAGAAAGTCGCAACTTTAGGAACGAAAAAACCCCACTCCAAATGGAGGACTGGAAGGCGGATCACGTGGCCACCAGGAGCTGGTCCTGTTGCATTACACACAGCAAGTGTGGATGGCAAACAATATCGGCTGATGTTTATGCCATATGTTCTCGATCTCTTCACGTATCAGCACCAAAATCCTGTTTCTGTGCAGTGTAATACCACAGGATCCTACTGGGAAGAGGGTCACAGTCTAATTAGGCAAACTGCGGAAAACACACGGCTCACTAATGAAGACTGAGGGAGACTGAATTTTACAAAGCGAGCCCTTGCTCTGGAAGGCAATAAGCATTACCCAGCTGAACTTCTAACAGTTTCTTAAAACACACACTTGAATGCATCACATTTTATCCCCTGAGCAATTTGTCCATGTTCGGGCTGGCTGCTTCCTGAGGACAGTTGAGGTTTTGAGGAAAGACACCGCTGATATTTGTTACCTCGAGCAGTATTATCGCTCAAATCAGATATCTGCCCGCTCGGAAACATTCAGCAAAAGAAAATGTCATCATCCAGCACTAATCCACTACCCCAAAAGTGTATGAGTGCTGACCTGTGCCACAGGTTCTGCTGGGACCCCAAAGCAAGAGCAAGAGGTAATGCAGAACCCGCACGCGCGTGTCCAGCCTTCAGCAAGTTATCTCAGCAGGCTTCGCCTTATTGCTGATCCACCTTTTCCCTGAAAAGCAAAGCTTTCCAAGAACAAATTTTTCATTTTCATAAGTCCAAATATATTACACCTTACATCTGGGTGGCAAAATCAAGGACCTTTCCCATAAATCACATTATTAAAAAATTAACATAGACAGAAACCCTTCCATTTTGCTGTCTCTGTTTCTAAGATGACATAGTATATATGTCAATTAAGAAATAAATTTTATTATTAAGAAATAAAAGAGCTGTTCTCTCATTTCCAAAGATCAAAATAAGGCAAATATTCCTATTTTCCCACAGGGACATGAGCCTCTTCAGCCCATCAGACGGTGTTTCTTACAGCAAGAGCTTGTTAAACTTCCTTTTTCCAGCATTAGTCTGGAAACCTTTCGCAATAGCACTGGCACTCTCTATGTGACATGATCCTTCTATGGAAGATGCCATTTCCAAAATTACCTTGCAGTAAGGCAAACCACAAACTAAATCAGTCTGCAAGTATACACCTCTTACCTTTAAAAACAAATATTAGAATCCTGAAATACTTCACACTCGCTCGAAGTGGAGAATGGAGGGATCTCCATCCATATTTTCTAATTTTTTCTTGCCTTATTTCTTCCTTCCTGCACCGTGTCAGAAAGTTATCCCCGCCCCTCCAAAGGAGAAAACTATTGTTCAAGTTTTTGGCTTCTCTCCAAATGTAAAACCCCCAATGTTAAAGAGATGGCAAAGACCATGACTGAAAGGGGAAAAGCACCTAACAGGTGGTCCAAGGGGGTTCCTTCACACATACAACTCCCATCAGGAAACAGCGTAAAATTCAGGGGAAGGAGAAGGAATTAGTAAAAGCTACAGAGCTTTTCTACAGCCTGTCACATCTCCCCCCGGCACAGGCGCCCTCGTGTTCTGCTCTGCATCTGCATTCCATTAACCAGGGTGAAGAAACACAAACCAACTTTCACTCGAATCTGAACTCTCCACTTCATGTCACCCTCAGGACAATCATGCGAAGCACATATGGCGAGCTCAGCCTGGGAACCGCACGGGGACCTTTCCGGCCAGGAGCAGAGCTAATCCCCACCGCTGCCCGCACATGGCTCATGTGACTGAGCGCTGCAGGTTCTCCCTGCCCGCAGCTGCCGGCCCGGGCGAGAGCCGGACAACTGCGCCCTGTCAGCAGGCGGGCTGGCGTTTTTTCCACCGGGTCAGAGCAAGCCAGCAGTGAGGAAAGCAAGGAGAGTAACATGGGCTGTTTGATTTCAGAAAACAGTGCCTAACACATAGGCTGCATGGCTGCTGATCTCTCCAAAGAGGGGGACAAAATTCACCCTCTCAGCTATACGGTTTTCCCCAACCTGCATTTTCATATGTCATCAGATACTCGAGTTTCTCTTCACACCCTGGGAAAGAGCATGCCCCAAAACCACAGTGTTCCAGGCAGTCTGGCAAGTCTCATCCCTGTGGCATGGCCTCACCTCATCTATCTGCTAAGCTAAGAGGAAAGAAGAAAGAGAAAGAAACCAGCAGCTAGTCCTTTCCCTGCTTACCCACAAAGAAAAACCTGCCATTCAGAATAAATCAGTTAACAGTCACTATTATGTGCCTTTTTAGCTTTTTTGGTAACCTTAAAATTGATCAAAAGGGTTCAAAAATAAACATTAATTTTGAAAGTGGATGGACTTCAGAGAGAGACTGTGAAGTCTCTCAGCTGGTTCAATTTCAGCTGGGAGCATCTTCATTGTTTTCAGTTGGTCTCAATACCCACCTTTTTGGCACATGCAAGGTCTCCTGACTGCTTGATGCCCTCTGCTAAGGTAATATGATGCTTTCAGGGGCTGGTGAGATGAGAAAGGCTCACTGGCAGTCTTTAAATATTAGTGGGAGTAAGGAAAAAAAAACACATTCAGACCACTTGGATCAAAAAATGAAAAAGCTGAAGTAATGCAGCTGAGAGCAGATTTTAGCTGAGCAGTTTGCACACAAGGAGAGATATCAAGTCAAATGCAAGAATATATTTGATGAGGAGCTGTAAGTCCTGTGATGCAGCTTTTCAGGAAATTTTGCTTTCTAACACTCTAATTTGGGATTGGTTAGGCTTGACTTTGTAATTCAGTGGTCAATCTTTTTCTATAAATCACCTAAGCATAATTTCTGGGCTCTGATTTCACATGTTTAAAAATCTCTTTTTTATTGCAGGGGGCACAAAAAAATTTGGATTCTGCCCCTATCTCCAGAATTTCTGGATCATAGTATTACTGCTACAAAAAACATCAGTACGTCATTTGGAAAACATCCTGAGAAGTCAGATGCATCAATGCAAGCTGAGCAGGAATGTGACGGATCAATTTGAATATTTAAATAGCAGAATTTAGAAAAATAATTGTACCAAGATCTCCAGATGTGGGAGCATCCCCACTCAGAGAAGATTACTGAATAAAGAACACATCCTGATATTTGGATGGAACATGAGCCTAAAAGTCTCTTAGCATAAACCACCTTCTACAGAGTGAGGTTTGGAAGAAGCTTATCTCCACATTCCACAAAAATGAGCTTTAGAGTCATGCTTCTATAATACCCAAGAAATGAGATGCTGGCAGATGGAATTGTGGTTGGATCTGCTGTAAGGATTCCCACATTTCTCTAAGAATCAAATAAGTTTTTTTTTTAAATGGAGTGCATTTCATCCATCTCAACCTCTACAATGTAATGCACAGTAAAACAGATATTATCTTCTTTGCCCAAGAAAAAATTTAAAAAACTGTCTTCACAGTGCATGCAGAAAACTTACATGTATTTTTTCTGCTTTTACTCACAGCCAGTCACTCCTCCTGAGCTCCTATCCTGCTCCATATAGCAATATTCAAACAAATTATTTTAACAAGGGAAGCTACAATTCTTTTTGTAGCCAGCATTATTCATTTTGTAGCCTGATTTGACCAGGACATGAAACCACCTTCCTTACTGGGACTGGAATCAGACAACTTCATCTACAACTTCTTTATGATAGAAAAGACAGGAAAACTGAACATATGTCTTGAATGTCTATATCTAAACTAATAATTAGAAGACCAGAAATATTCCACACAACTGTGATTCCAAAATATTTGGGTATCTGGACACTGTCATTTTTGACAAGACCATTCAATGGCAAGACCATTCAAATTTCATAAATACTTTTTAACATGACACCAGAAAACATTGACAGACCTTAATATAGTCTTCTGGGATTATAAATGCAACTACTATTACATACTAAAACAGGCCCACACCAATATTTCTAAATGTTTTCTTCAGATGCTCAAGTGCCTGTAGAGATTGAAGCCTCAAAGATTGCAGCATCAAATCTAACTGCCAATATATACTACTGAAATCACAGTGTAGTTCTGCTGCCAGGGTCCAGGTCAATCCTGGTCCCCGGTACCAAGGCGGATGAGTTGTAAAATCCGGGTTTTGGGATGATAAG
Source organism: Hylia prasina (assembly GCA_013397195.1). Classification (NCBI taxonomy): domain Eukaryota; kingdom Metazoa; phylum Chordata; class Aves; order Passeriformes; family Sylviidae; genus Hylia; species Hylia prasina. Next base: position 71,621 of record VYXD01008550.1, on the reverse strand, counting down.
GGACCCTCTGGGTCACATAGTATGAAATATCTGCATTACACCTGAGGTCAGACTCGACTGTTTAGTGGTCATTTTTAGCCAAGGAAACCTCTACCAAGCTGAGTTTTGCTCGTGTGTCCAGCATTCATGCTTCTTCTGCACCTGGTTCAAGGACTGTGCTAATCAAATACTCTAACACGCTGCACATAAAATACAATTTAGCAGAGAAAATAGAAAATATACTTTAAGCAGCACCAAGTCACCCATGTGTGTAACGTAGGCTGAAGCCTTCTCACTGCAGAGAAATGCTGGCCTCCTGCACTACTGCTGGCTGTTTCCATCCTAAGGGCAGAGCACAGTTACCTGTTTTAATGACGTTTTTCCTACTTTTCTGTTATTCTTGCTATGTTTTGTGTTGTAGTTCACAGTGCATGCAGTGGTTCATTATCACACAGGGAAATAATTTGGTGGATGGGACAGCAGGTGAAGACAGTGTTCAACACTCAGCACCGTTATAAAGAGATCCTGAGCAGTTTCTGCAAGTGCTTTGGTTTTCAGTTACTTAATTGGATTATCTAAAATCCTCCTGCACAGCAGATCAGTCTCAAAGTCTCTTGTCAAATTTAGTAAGCCTTCAGTCAGGTCTTCTAGCTATGATCCAGCCTGTGGTGTCTGTTGGTAATATTTTCAGACACTTTCACCCTCTGACTTGTCTACTGAAAGCAAGGCCTTTGTTCATCACTGGAGCTTCAACACGATAAACTCTGCTGCCCACTCCAACATTACCACACAAATAACTTAGAGAGCTACCTAGATGCCATTGATGAAAACTCAGTAACAAATCATTTAGTTGAGCTTTCTCCCATTTGGCCATACATTTGGAAAAGGACATGGTCAGCTAGGTTTTCACCAATACAGGATGGTGTTTCCTGCAAGTCATCAGGTCCTGCTCAGTTATTTTCACCTAATACAATGCACTGATGTTGTAGAAATTAAAAACTATTGCAGAACTGCCATTAATTTGCAGCACAGGAAAGATTAATTCTTTTTCTCCTCTAGGAACGAGTGTGGCTCAGCACCTGGAGCTAGACAGCCCAGCCCTTCAGCAGCTCTGTCAGGAGCATGCAGAGGCACGCAAAAAAGCTCTTTCCCTGTCTTATATGTCGATCCTGAGGGGTGTGATGGAGACAGCCAGTCCCAAGTGCCATCTGCCACACTACATGTGAGCATCACACCCTGCTGCCCCTTCACATGCCTGCCTGGATTAGCCAGTGTCAACAAGATAGTTACACCCTTCCCTATAAGGGCACATGTGGGGTGTCCAACTCCATGTGCACCACGGGGGAGAGACTGCAGGGAGAGGACAGACAAAACACAGGCTTGAAGCCTTAGGAAGCAATGCCAACCTACTCCTGACTCTTGAAACAGAATCAGAGACCCTGGGAACAGAGTCTTGCAGTGGAGTAGAACACAATGAGCAGATTTTGTCCTGAATACGAGTCACCTGATGGCAAGGCATGAGACAACCCAGCATTTTGGTGCTGCTAGCGTTTTTGGTTCTTCATTTCTCACCCTCTCCAGGTTTTGCACAGCTGGTGTGGTGAGTACAGCAACCCCTGAGCATCTGGAAGTGATGCTCAGGGGGAAAGGCTCAAAGATCTCCCCAGTCTGGTGTATCTCCAGGCAGGGTGAGTTTATCACCAGTACCACAAAGGCAGGAGGGAACACACCCAGACTGTACCGGGTGCTTTCCTTGTCTGTCGCATGCTGGGCTTGCTCAGGAGAAGGTTGTTGACCCAGAGCGCGAGCAAGGACATACCAGTGGTCCTTTTGGCCTCCTGGTCTCCAAGGAGGGAAAGAGGACAAGCAACACTAGGTCTATAAACAGATGATGGAAAGGATACACGTTTAAAATTAAGCTAAAAGTTGGCATGAAGGTGCCCTAAGGTGGTAAGTCTGGGGGTCAGGCAGAAAATGAAGTTGTCAGCAAGAACACAAAGAGGGTGGTTGGTTAGAATGTGTGAGGCATACACCTTAAGGAAAAAAAGATACAAAAGTATTTTCACATAAATCAGCTGAATGGAAATGTGAAATATTGCATGAAAATCACAGGAATAAGCCTGAGATTTAATACCAATACTAACATCTAGGATGAGCCATTTTAATAACATCTCCACTCTGCTTCTACCCAGGAAAACATGCTGATGCGGGCTGGGAAATCTGAGGAGCAGCTCATGTGATGCAGTCTCCTGACATTCTCCCAGACATGACTAAGCTTAAACAAGTGGCATTATCTGGTGCATTAGAAAGCAAGATGTGAACAACATGATCATGGGGGCTTTTTTTGGTTCCTCTCAAAATGTTCCTGTTCGGGATCAGGATGGGGTTTGTGAAGTGAAGGAGTGAAGTGAACAAGTTAAAATTTGCCTGCAGCTTTCATAGTCTTGCAAACCTTGAACTTAGGAGAGAGTGCTGAGAGCTAACAGCATGAATGTATAAAACAGTAATTCTGTGAAAATGCCTATAATGGAACTGACACCATACCCCATGACAAAAATAACTACAATTCCTATCACAGAAAACACAGGCTTAGCTAGAAATAGAGCCTAAAAGCAGGCACTCTTAGTCAGTTTGGCAAGTTTTACATCATCACAAATACATTGGTGTTTTAAGTCTGCTGCCTCCAAATGTAGAATTACATAGTAGGTCACCACAAATGCTATTTTCCAGTCATGAAGCTGAACACACAAGTGAGCTTTGTATTAGCAAAAAAATTGAATAAAATGAAAATGAAAATAAATGTATGATGTGAATCCCAGACGCTATTAACCTCATGTGTGTGCTCAGCTCAGGAACACCAAGCTCAAACAGCACCTAAGCCCCTGTGCAGGCACACACTGACCACAACACCCCCTGTGCCTAAAGGCACACCCTGACCAGAACTCCTGCACTGCAGTTTCCCTTATTCTTAGCATGAAATTAATTTTATTCTACATTCATAGGTGCTTCTAGAAAAAAACCCTTGATATTACAAATCAAGACTTCTGCTTTTAAAGAAAGCAGAGCAAAGAGATTATACTTAATTTTAAAAGATTTTCAAAACATATATGGTGTGGAGTTAAACACAGCCTCTTCAGATACAAACCAACGTATGTTTTCCATCTTAAGAAACTTGTCATTTCTCATCTTTCCTGCCTAGACTTTTGCATTTAGCTCAGCAACTATTGGAGGTGCTCACTGGCTGATACTGCCACCCAATGGCTTTTTAGTCATTAACAGATTACAAAAAATAAAATCAAAGCAGATGTAATGCAGAACCAGTTCTGCTTTTGCTATGGGAACAGAAAGGGCCTTCATAGTAGGACATTTCCACTAAAGAGTTCTTCTGAAAAATGACCACATAAAATCACATACATGTTAAAAATACCCATTTGAGGATGGTCGAAATTTAGCCAATTTCTCAGAATTTCAGCTGAATATTCTTATTACCATCTCCAGCAATAACCATGGGTGAGTTATTCAGCTGACACAGACACCAGCTACTGCACCCAGCCAGGCACCTCTGAAGATGTTCCCCCACTGCAGGCTGATAAACAGCCTCTTTCTCCTTCTCCTTTCTGGCTTTCTAGATCTGGCTACACTTTGGCCCTTCCTGACATAAAGCAAATCTCACTGGCCCTCAAGACTTTTTAATTCAGGGCTTGGAGATGGATCCAACAAATCAGCTTGTGATCTCTGAATATGTATGTACGTATGTAAAGAAAGTAAAAGGGCCTTCAAGAAGAAAAGCAAAATTAATTAAAGATTGAGGAGAAATAGAAAACTCTGCTTCCATTCCTGCAGTCAAGTCCATGAGAGATTTCTTTTCCCACTGGTGGAAGAGGCCCCATGGTGGAGAAAGAATGGTAAATAATTTGTCATAATAAATAATTAGTAATAATATAAATAAATAATAAAATAAATAAAATAAACAATTACTACTAATAAGTAGTAAATAATTTTCTTCCATATATCAGCAAATTTTTTCCCACATGCAGTATGAAGCTTCCTGTGAGGAAGAAGATGGGGGTTAACACCTGGTGCACACCTTGACTTTGCCTTTGACTAACAGGGGTGTTCCCTTTTTTCTCCCATCCCAAGTGGTCCTGAAAATGTCTCCCCAGCCCAGGCTGTGAGAGCACCACCTGTGTGTGTTGGCATCGTTTCCCTGACAGCCAAGGAGGGTCAGAGGCTGCACTACAGCCCCAGCCTGGGCAGCTCTCAGACAAAGACCAGCCTTGAGCCACTCCTGACTCACAGCCACCACCGACACCCATCAGCCACACCACAGGGAGTTATGGTGAAGCCTTCAGGAAGCAGGACTCCAACCAGAAAAACAACTGGTTGTGTTTTTCTCTGGAAAGCTACAAAGGGTTACAGGCAGCAGAAATATTATTCTGCATTATTATACATGCTACAAGGCTCCAACAATTTTACTTTAATGCAATAATTTGATTCACAAAGCAATGTCTAGTAACTAGTTCTTTTTGTAATTTTCTTGTTAACAAACAAGACTGATCCTGCTTTATTTTCTGCATACAGTTATGATGACAAGCATCTTCATGTGTATTTACTGTGTCATAAGCAGTAGTAAATAATTCTCTTCCATATATCAGCAATTTTTTTTCCTGCATGCAAATTATAAGTACTAAAAAAAAATTCCTTTGGGAAAAAAGAAAATTAAGTACTTTGTTCTGGCCTTACAGCAGCTTAAGACACCCACAAGGAATGCAGTGAAGTAACAGAGGGGCTACAGCTGGTCTTCCTGCTCTGTGTGTGTGTGCAGGGCATCCTTCTTCCCAAAGTGGTACTTGGTGAGTGAAGGTGGAATAACCACTAGATGGGGATGTCTGGCTTCAGAATGTTAAAGAGCCAAGCGTTAAAAAACAGTATAACAAACTGAGCAATAAAGCTTTTTCAGAGTATTAAGAGGAAAGAAACAAAGGAAAGAGAGGAACAGAGAACATATGCACTTGTATTCTCCATGTTTTTTGCTGGACTGAGTGAAAGACCAGAACTAATTCATATTGTGCAAGGGATAAACAGTATAAGATAAAACAGGTAGAAAAGAGTATCAGTTAAATGTGCATATTTCCAAACTGATCTGAAAATAGTTTCAACAAATATCCAGGCAAGAGCAAACTGCTGGTGTATCTCCCCAACCTTCTAGCAGGTTCTCCCACTTCTGACCATCTCTCTTCTCTGGCAAGGGATCTTTTACAGTTCTACCTGCTTGTGCTTTTTTCCACCCTGCTACCCACATGGATCCTTCTCCTCTACCCTCCAGCATCTGGTGGCCAAACCCTGCCACTCCTCTATCCATGTCTTTTCATCAGGTTACAGCTAGAACTTCAATATGCATCTACTGTCTACATTAATGAGACCCACTCTTTCATAAGGTGTGCATGGCCTTCACCCCTTCCACCATGACAGAGCTCTCCAAGTGGTTCTGTAGGTCCCAGGGCTCGAAGCTTCTCTTGTAAGTCCTCACCCTCAAACTCTTCACAGCACTGGCAATGTTTTTTCTTTACCACTTTATCAGCTTTGGGGCCCACTTGCTCACTTGTCCCTCTTTCTCCCTTTTAGTGCCTTCTGCACTAAAATCCAAGTCCCTTTGTCCTCTACCTTCAAATCCTGTCTTCCAGTATCACCCTCCTCCCCAGCCAGTGGCTAAATAATCACAGAGCAGCAGAGTAGTGGGGGAATTATGCAGAGATACTTAAATATTTCATACATCACTTGAAAATTCCAGTATATGTCAAGAGAAGGCTGCACTCTGAAGTCAGATTCTTTTAGAGGAGACACCTGGGGAACCCTGTTAGGAATACAAACCAATTTGCGGGTATTCCAAATAAACTGGATCTTCCTTTTTCCAAAGCTGAAAACTATTTAGTCACATAAAAACTTTCTAACTGATATTTGTTCACATTAAAAAAACACATGAAGCTTTTTAAACTTTTCATGGATTGCTTTTTCTTGTCCCAAGGTAAAAGGTTACAAACAAAACAGCACTATTTAATGCTTTCAAAGTATCTGGCCATCTCCTTTTAAAACACTATTGTGTAGGAGTGAAAAATGGAACAAAACTAAAAAAAAATTATTAAAAGTTTTCTTCAACTTAAGGTGTAAAATCTTGGATTTATTTCTAGAGCTTTATTTCAGAGATGACACGTTTAGTCAGGCTTTCAAACTCTTGAGTAAACAAACAAAAGAAATAGTCAATATCCAGTATGCTTTGTCATAGCTTTCAACTATTGGAAAGTAAAGGTAAATACAAAAAGCACTGCAGGCTGTATTCCTGACTACCATTCTTTTCACCCAAACATAAAATATTCATTGATCTCAGCAGTACAGACTCAGCCTCCTCTGGGCATTTGCTTTAACATATTTTACGTCTGAGAAGATGCTGTTAATGGTCACGTGGGAGCCTCAGTGCATCTACAATGCAATTCTGTCACACCACAGTGACAGAATTAAATTTCCCAGTGTAATTCTAAAACTTCCATACCTTTGCACTGGTAAACATTCAGTCAAGCTCATTACAGACTTTGACACGCTCTGCATCTGACTGTGAAGGATCATTTTGTCATTTGCAAGACAGCATTCCCCATGCTCTGGTCCTGCTCAGTGCTCTGTGCAGCCAATTAGGCTGTGGAATTCCCTCCCATCAGGCATGAAGAAAGTAATTCATTGCATTATGCTTGAGCATACCAGTATCTGGGTGGGCACTCCTATTTACTAAAAGAAGAACTATATGTGTACATCAGAAAAGACTTTAACTACAGCTCCATGAAAGACCCTGTGCAGAGATCTCTTGAGGAGCTGCAGACAATACTCCCAAAAGGAAACCTGATGCTATCCTCGGAATTACAACATTATCCACTACAGCAAGGAAGCATAAAACAGCTCATTAGCAGCCCTATCGAGTGACAGACCTAAGGCCAGCTCCAAAGTCATCCACACCTGTCTGCCTATAGCGACTGCCAAAAAGCCAAATTCTTTGGGATTAGAATCCTTGTCCCTTTTCTACATCTGGATCTCACAACCCCAATTTGCTCCAAGGAATCACAGGTTTTAGAGCAGTGGGGTGCACAGCAAGGGTGAAAGGATAAGCAGTGCTGTAGATCCCTCCCCACAAATGACCAAAATCCACACTACTGTGTTTTAAATGTGAAAACCCAAAATGCCACTAAAATTACCCATCAATTTTAAGTAGCACTATTTGAAGTAGCACAATATTAAATCATCTAGCAAAAAATACACACTGGCACTTCTAGTATGCCTGGTGCATTTATGGTTATAAATGAAAACGCACAAGCCCTACCATGATCTTAGGATCTCATTTACAGTAGGCACCCTGAGGTGCTCTTTTGATGGAGTAAGAGCAAAAAGTATTAATAATATACTAGTTATTGTGTAGTTTCACACTGAACTCCAATACCACAGTGAAAAGCCTTAATTATGATAAAGCTGAGCAGAACACTTGAAAACAATCCAGAAAAATCCATTTTCCCACATCATGATTCACAATGATCTGAATGTGTCATCAGTCTCCCAGGACCTGTTTTCTATAAGCAGTGGGATTTTTTTAACATGCTTTAAACACAGGCCTCAGGGGTGATCTATCAGGAAGTTTGATAGTGAGCTCAGAGAAATTAAACTAACTGACAGGCACATGTATCTGTCAGAGATTCAGCAACAGGACTACAAAGATCACATCCACATCATTCAACTCTCTACAGAAAGATGGAAAGATTGTCTGGTTGGATCAGACAATTTTATCCTTCTAGAAATTTTTCCTAATTGTAGCAAACTGCTAGGAAAGTTATGATGAACAGATCATACAACATGGTTGAAAGGGTGAGAGGAGAGAGATGCAATTTTTTTCAGACATTTTAATAGGAAATTTCAGATAATTGTAATGATTTCTTCGAAGTGTTAAAAAGGACTCCTCACTAATGCCAGCTATGTTTGTTTTCCTTCCTGATATAATTAACATTATTACTACCTGAATTTACTGCACTGTTACAGTGAAGGACGTAAAACTAGATGCAATAGAGCTGTGGTTGTACACAGCTGCAATAAGACCAGCACCACTGATCCTACACAGTAGGAGAAAATGATACAGCAGAAAATTAAAACTCACACTGCCAAAACACTACAAGGTACAGCACTGAGGTACAGCACATTTGCAAGCCCATGTGTAAGAATTTTTCAGAAACATTACGATCTTGCAAGAAGCAAAAGGTAGAAGTCGTCTTCTGAATATTTCCCTAAATTATTCCTTCCACTGCGAAATATAAATCTACATGTGTTGTGTGAACATATTATGAGTTTCCCTGCAGAGAAGTGTTCTCATGGGAAAGCTCAAGTTTGCTCTGCACAAAGTTCTATAAACAATCTCTGTCCTGTGTCTCTGTCTCGGGAGATGTGGGTTTGTTTCTCTTTCTTAGCCAATGTGTGAAGTTTTGTTATCTCTCTGATATGGTAAGCATTTCTGGATTCTTCCATACAGAGCATGGAGAAGCAACAGCTCGCTCTGTACCTGGGCAGAAATAGCCCAAGCTTTGAACAATGGAGTCAATTTTAATTAATCATATTAAGCCTCCATTGATAGGGAGTCAATGAGTCCTGTTTCATCACTGTCACTGCGACCATATACATGTGTTTTTTTCTATATATTAGACTCAGTTTTAAGTTTTCATCCCAAATAACATTGAATCTAAATAGGTGAAAAGAAGGCCTGTGACTTTTTTGCTTGGGAGAGAAAAGGATTTAACAACAGCCTGAGTTTCTTGGTCAGTTCATTACAGCTTTCTCATTGTCTAGAACTGCCTTAAATTTCAATTCTAATTGTAGGCTTAATTAATTCTTAAAAGAAATGCCTGGTTTTGATGCAAGGAAAAGATGCACTAATGCTGGAGGACCGTTTGATTTCTCTTTTAGCTTACAAAGGCTTGTCTAGCAAAAGTTTGAAGCACAATAATGATCATGAAAGGAAAGTCTGAATGGCAGCATCCACATCTAAACACACACCTGCTTCCCTCCACTGCCAAGCTGGTATGGATTTGGCAGCTGGCGCAGACACCTAACCAGCATCTTCCAAATTTTGGAACAAGCCTGCATGAACAGGAAGCAGGGCAGAGCCAGAAGCAGGTTTAAGGAGGCAGACAGCTGGCCTGAGAGTGGCACAGGAATTCAGTAATCTGAAGGGCTGCATTCCTGGCCCACATGAAGGGACCCACAGCCCCAGCTGCAGGATGCAGGTGCTCAAAAACCCGTTCAGTTATGTACTAAGTAGAGATTCAGACTGGAGTAAAAAGTCACATATCATGGCAAAACATTTGTGAGAGAAGTTTAAAAGCTCCTTATTACAGGTGGAAGGGCAGTAACAAGAATGGACTTACTGTGTTTCTCCTCCCTGCCAGAGCATTGAGACACTTCAGCTATTTCTCACTCAGCATTTTGCCTTTTACCTTAACAAAACATGCAGAAATTTTAAGGAATTTAACCACCCTACCTGTGGTTTAAAAAATCTCTATCTCTGGTTAAGAATCTATTTAGCATAAATGTGCTAAGAGGTATCACCTTCAGTAGGATTTTTAGGAATACGTACCTACCTTATGAAGATAATAAAAGTCAGATCCATTGGAAACAGCTGCAGGTTCTTCTAACACTTGAAGGGCATTTCTAAACAAACCCCTGGGATTTGTAGCTGTAAGGCCCAGTGAGAGAGCCCAGGCTTGTGCCTGGCCACTTGGTCACACACACAGTCTGAAAGTTGATGCTGCTCTGCACCATTGCCCCTGCCCTTGCTCAGGCAGAACTTCAAACTCCACAGTCTGTTTGGGATAATACCTTAAATCCTAACCCATGTCCTCCTTCCAAAAAATGTAGATAAATCCAATTCATTCTTTTTGTTTTATCTGTTACGCATAATCAGTGTTCAAGTGCACAGTAGATGGCAGTAAATCTTCACTTGCCATGTTAGAAACCCTCCAGCCTCCCTTAAGAATTTAAACAATTTGTGAATACATTTTTCAACATACTGCAGAAGTAAACTCCCACTCAGCTACACGACTTCAGCTTTCTCATCAACCTTTTCCCTAGGTGCACAAACATGATTCTATTATTTCACACACGGTTCATTCTCAAGAGTTCTTTTATTTTGGAAAAGCAATGGGATGTACATGCAGTTTAGTGCTCTCACATGAAGACTGGTTTATTTCAGTGCAAAGTAATCCAAAAACTTATGAAACATTAAACAGAGGATTCTTAATCACAGCTGTAAATGTGTTGACACACAGGGAGTGAGGAAGGAAAAAAAACATACTCGGTGTTGCTGACAATATGTCAAACAGCATTACCGGAAAGAAACAAGCTGCAGCATGTGATTTGGATGACACTTTAGGACACAGAAATACATCTCGGTTTAGATTTTCTGCCATGGAAGAGCATCCTCTTCCTGCCAAGCCTCTGCAAAGCTCTGAATCTCCCTTAAGTTCTCTAATGTTCATCATTTAACATCTTCTACGAAAGATACCGTTTCAAGTTTTAAAACACTCCATGTCCCAATTCACAAAGGGTACATTTGCTAAATAATTTTACAGCTACAGATACGTTCGAGTAATTTATAGGACACATGAAGCCACAAAAATTGAGCCAAGAAATGGTTTTCATAGAGAGCTTTATCCAGAACATGAATTGGTAGAGGTATTTCCAGTTCCCTGCCTTGCTTCTTGGATCATTATCAAAATGAATGAAGATTTGCTAGACAAGCATTTTGATCGAGTTCACAGGCAGTTAAGTGGCCATTTTTCTAGCGAAATTGTAAAATTCACACCAATGAGGTAGGAAGCCCTTTAAGTGGCTTCTCTTCCAGTGTACAAATTCAGCTCATCTCCAAAAAATATTGTTGTGTTTCAGAGACTTCCATAAAAATCACTGAGAAGCCATAAAACAATCTCTGTTTACAAATTAATGATGATACTAATTCAACCAGATTAATATTGTACTAACTTGTCACAGCACACAGAAATCTGGTTTACATCACATCTTTCTGACAGACTGCATTCCAAAATAATTTTGGTGCCAGCTCTCACATTCCCCAAAGTGTTTTAAAAAACCACCTTGCAACCATCTGTAGAGGTCTCTTAGCCTGCATACGGCACTTGAACACTGACTCTCTGGGAATTCTGGGCTAGCATTCAAGATCAGTACCCTGGCATCTGCACAGGGCAGTGCAGAAGTGTGAAATCTTTGGGACTCAAAACTCCACCAGAAACATCTTCTGATCACGCTTCATTTATATGAAAGTCAGTCAAACTGCTCCTGCAGTTCTGTTTCTCATGAGCAGCAGCTGAATTGCTTGCACAAAGCAATTTGCCTGCTGCACTAAAGCAATTGCCTCTGCATTGCTCCAGTGTGCTGGGGCAGCAAGGACAGAGATTTATGCCAGGACTCACAAACAATACTGCCCTTGTACCCTCTCTGTTCCAGCGTGGGACTCCTTGCAGAGAGTGGGAAGTATTTAACAACAATGCAACTTTTCTTCAACAGAATAATGTTGTAGGTCCGTTTCTCTAGTAATTTTGAAGTACTCTGTACACATATTTGATCTTTTCTACTTTTCAAAAGACCCCATGAGGGAGGCCTAGCAGCCATTTACTGCAGAAACAAAAGGCAAAGAGAAAGCTGCCTACAAACACCAGTCACCACACAGATGAGCTGGGTGCAGTGCAGTATCTGCCCGAGCTGAAGCCTCTTGAACCCAGGAAACAAAGTTAAGGTGAAATTTTCCTTTAGATCTTCACAGCATTTTTTGAAGAAGAAAGAGGAAGAACCTGCTTTAAATCTACCTATTTAATGGGGTATGCAAAAAATCTCAGTGGTTTCAAGAAGCCTAACAAGAACGTGGAGGTTGTACCTGCAGAAGATCTCAAAGCTCTGAATTAAAATTTACCTCTTTGGTCTATCAACAGCAAATGCTTCACCTCCCAGCCCCAGAGCAAAGCCCACCGACTTTACACTATTTCACAGCATCTACATCTTCAGCAAAAGCACAGGATCCTCTACACCACCAGAGCAATTTCAGCTCAAGACTCTCATTCAGCTCAATGTAACTTGATTTAGGTGTTAAAGTCAAGGAGGAACCTCATCAATTGTAATCTGATGTTTCACAGCTCACAAACATCTCTCTTCTCAAATGCTGAATGGACACCTAATAGGGCCACAAATTTAAGATTTCCTTTTCAAATTTTTATTAGACCCTCTCACAAGATAATCTAGTATCTTCAAAGTGGCATTATCACCTATTATTAGTGGAATACACTATAAAAATATTTTAAATCCTGTCATTCTTTTCTTACCCACTAATTCTTCCAGGCCACTGAAGCATATGTCTAAACTTCAGTGGGTTATTGATAGATTTAAGGCAGTGGAATAAATCAATTAACCATTTCTGTTGCTTCCAGTATAAGCAATACTGGAATTCTTTGGTCAGTTTAGGCCCCAGACACTACACATCAATGAAGCTCTGTAATACAGAATTATATTTACACATTTACTACAAAGAAGCATTTGCTTCACCCTCACCATAGGACAAAGTGTTCAGGAAAGGAAAACAAAAATCCTTGTGGTGACATGTACACACTCACTTTGGAGAAGATGATCTTTCAGTAATGAACAAAATGAGCTGGATAAACATCTTTTCACACTCCAGTAAGTTATGAGCCTCCTCTACATCAAAGACAACACACAACAGCTGAGTCATATGCAATATTTACAGGAAGTCCACTTGTCCAGTGGACAATGCCCCTACAGACCCTAAATATCTACAGCCTGAGAGAGAATGACAGACAATCCTCTGATACTGCCACAGTGAACACACAAGATCCAGACACTCACAGACTTGTGACCTTTATCACAGTCCATCACAGGCTGCTCACCAGAATGTGGACAACCCTATTTATGGCATCATCAGACCACTGCAAGTTATCCCCTGTCTGAGAGCTTGGAGACCAGCATACCTGAACCATCAAATATCTCAGCATTCCTCACATGGCGCTCATTTTGCTCTAGCAAGACAGAGAAATAGGGACTATCCTCAACCTGCCTTGGTTTTAATTCTGACACAGGTATGGGCAACACAAAAGGAAATGATACCATGGTATGAGGAACCAGTACAGCATGGTGACCAGATTATTTCCATGACAAAAATAGGAAGAGAGAAAGGATTTTAGCAAAAATGTTTGCTCGTGAGCCAGAAATCAAAGTGGAGGAGGGAGCAAAGCAGCTGGGAATGATGAGAAATTTTACTTTTCACCACTTCTCCCTTTTTAGTCCTTTCATTGCCCCCCTACTGGATAAATGCAACTTGAGTTCCTGACTTTACCTGAAAACTGCTTCTTCAATCTTCTCCTTTTGCAAATTTTGGTTCTATTCTGACACTACCTCGTCTGCCTTTTCCATTCCTCCTCTTATTATGCTGCATAAAATCACAGGTTTGCAAAGTTCAAGTCTGGACCTGCCACTGGCTCACCCCACATTACCCTGCATGCCACAGCCTGGGAGGCTTCACCTTGTTAACCCAGTAACATGTATTTGCATGGAAGCAAGACTTTCTGCAAAACACCACTGTTTTGTTCTGATTTCCCTTACTATTGCAATGGAATTTTATCTCAACTTAAATATCCTTTTCTGAACTTACTACTTTGCAGTTGGTTTTAGAACATATTGTGCTAACAAGGGCCCAGCTTGCTGCACAAACTAAGGTTACAATCTGTTATTCAAAACTGCAGCGATTTTTATGCTTCTAGTGAACATCATCTAGGTTTACTCCAAACTGGTGGTGGAATTGCTGAATAGGACTGTTTCCAAGTCCCTATGAAAAGATCCCTATTTGAGGGAAATTCACTACTGCCAATGGTCCTCAGACATTTCAAAGTTTGGGGCTTTTAAAACAGTGAGAAGTTGCTGTACAGATAATGTGGTTCTTCTGTAAAAATAAAAGGCCTGGGAGATATGAAACAAAACACATGAAAAACATGAAATCTCATTATTTATATACAAACCTTTATCAAACAAAACTAAAAATCTTGGGGGAAAAAAGGTCAGCTAATTCCTTTTAACAGAAGATTACACTGACTGAAACAACTACACTTCTACCCTTTCCAGTCTTTATCAATTGTATTCATGTTAAAAATTACTGTAATATTGTTCCTTGCGTGTATCCACGCTAGAGCTACACAGACCACTCCCGTCATCATTTTCCAATGCTTATCCCTTCTTCCTCAGTTTGAATTTATTGCCACATTCCATGATTTTTTAATTAAATTTTCAGGGCAAAAATGTCTGAGAATTTCTGGATCCAACTCAGATTCTTTGCTGCAGGTAGCCAGAGGGGTTGAATTTTAGTGCAGTTCTACTAGGAAAAACATTACCATATTCTCACTAAATATTGACTTCAGTGTACTGTATCCTTCTGATTCAATACAAGGTTATCCTGCTAGTTTCCAAAGAGAAATTAAGTATTTATTGGAAAGCAAGATATTTATTGAACAGTTCTGCCTTTTTTGCATCCATTCTAGCTCCTTTACAGTCTTTATCTGGTACTGGGTCTCAGCTCTTTCTGGTGTCATTCTCCTGAAACATCTAAATTCTTCCATCAGCCATAGAGTTTAAAATAAACTTCCTAGAGAGGAAGTCCCTGTTGATTTTTCTGTTATTGAGTGGGAAGAGGGCAGTAAATATTCTGCAAGGTTTCTTTACAAAATCACAATTTAATTTATTCGCTTCTAATTTTTTCTTCTCAGTCAAGTTTGCTCAGGAGATTTTTCCCCAGAGTGATGAAATTCAGCATTTCTAAAATGCCACATCAGCGTGTTAACCATCCAAACCAGCATATGCCTTTTCTTTGGGAAGTAGGTCAGGCTCACTGGTCCCTAAGCAACCACCAAATCTCACTCCCTTGATCAATTCATCTGCATCCCTATTCGTGACGTCTGAAATGGATTCAGCTGGTATTGTGGTTTTTGCATTAAAAGATTATTATCTGTTTTTAGCAATGCTAAGTGAGTTATTATTGGCTGCATCAGATCTCTGGCACATTGAATGGCCCATTTTTAAATATTCCATATCTGCTTTCCTTCTCCTCCCACATACTGCCATACAACAGACTAGTTCCCATTGGTCTCTGGCTTTATTCAATAGATTCTTTTCCAGACCTTGATTCTCAAATTAATCCTTATGCAGTCAAAACTCTGTGGATATGAGTTACTCATCAATTGTTTAATACTATAACATTCAGCTTAATGGGGTTTTTTTTTGGTTTTTTTTTTTTTTTTTGTGCTCATCCTTTCTAAGAGTCTGGATGAGCATGTGAGCAGAGGGGGAAGTCACATTTGGTTCCCCCAGCAAACTGCAAAACTGCATTGTACTACATACATGGACTACCAGGGCATTTGAAATTATGAGAAGTGAACAGACAGCATATAGCAAGGCAGAGACCAGAAAGCACAATGACAGAGCTCTGTAAACCTGCTTCCACTGGAGCTGGTGAGATCCCTTGCAAGAGTTGCATCTAGTGCTCAAAGCTGCTGTTCAGTCACAGTAGCCTGACCTGGCACTGGTTCAGCCACTGAAGTATCCCATGAGTTTTATGATCCTTTTCACACAAATAGTTCCCTGAGGGTTTAGCAATACACATTTCTTAAAATCACTGAGAATATCAGTTCCCTCCTGCTGGTCTCCCACAGCCCATCAGAGCTATGTGAGCAATTTCTCTCTCGTGTATTTTGTATTAAGGGATCAATGTGTTCACTGCAAGCTGAGCTCAGTTTGTATGTTTGACTTAGCAATAACACCCAATGCAGTAAATTACGTGTTAATTCAATGCTTTTATATCTGCTTCTTGTAATGTCAGACATGCTTTGCCTTCCAGTTTGCGAGGTACAGGCTGCTGTATGCAGAGAGGTCTGCAGCTCCCTGGAACACAGCCCAGAGTTGTGCTTGGGCTCTACTATTAGGATAACTTCCATTGGTTTATGAGGAAACAACTCATAAGGTGCTGCATACTTTTCTTCCTTTCTCCTGACAATTATCTTCTGGTTATAACTCTGAACTAAAACAAAAACCAGGACTGTTTTTCTCAACTACGTCTAAAGATATCTTGTACAGGTAAGAATAAAAAGCTAAGAAACAGAAAACCTAAAATTAAATAATGATGGAGAGACTAAAACCAGCTACCAAGATATGGATATTATTGTGTAAAGGTAATAATTTTATCACACTCTCTCATACTTACTCTGACTACATCTGTATGATAAAAAAAGATGCAATATAAAGAAATTCAACACATATTTCGTATTGACATGGTCCATACTTAGATTTAAAACTGGTGAAAAGGAAAAAATAAAAACAAAAATATGTGAAACGTAAAGGAAAATGAGAACAACATATTTTTCTAAATGTTCTTGCAGATGAGTTATGGGCATGAAACAAAATTTTTTCTATATTTGGTTGAAAAAATGTGTTGCTTTTGCTTATCAGTCATAAAAGATACAGAGAAGTAAAGGAAAATTTCTTCATAGTGATTAAAACTGGCATTTAGATCCTAGCACCTCAGAAGAGACAACCAACACAAAACCAAATCCAACCACTGACTAACCCTGGCCATCACCTGCCCTGGCCCAGCTCAGGGAAGGAGAGAGCAGTCATTCCACACAAGCAATGTCAAGTGACAGTAGTTTTACCTGATACTCAGCAAAAGCATTAACAACACAAGTGAAGTAGATGCTGCTTAGATCCTCACTGGGGAAAGCATGAGAAATATACGTAGATTAACTCCTCACCTCCATGGGATTGCTGCACTAATCGTGGCTTGTCTTAACATCAGCATCAGCTCTCCAAAGCAGCAAGCCAAGAAGCTTAACAACAAAAGGCATTTAGGGAAAGCTCTGTTCATTCCTCCCTATCCCACCATTTCCAGGGACCAGGGGTTTGGGGCCTTGGCTTTGCTGTGTGACTGGTGTTCACATAGCTGCAGCCTTAAGACCTGCTGGGCATGACGGCCTGCAGACACAGCAGATTTCCATCTGTCTTCATCATCAAGCTGTGGCTGTCAATCCCACCAGCTTCCCGGGAAACCTTGGTGTTACCAATCAGCTTAGCCTACTGTGCACACGCCACACAGCTATAAACCATAAAATTATTGTTTTTACAAGGGCAGTGGATTTAAAATTGCGTAAGCCCTTCAACTGCAGAAATGGGAGGCTATTGCAGCAACTTAAATATACATGTAAATGGATGAAACCATATGCACCAGTGTCTTGGGATGCATGTGAACCTTGAAGCTACAATATATATTTATTTATGCAGAAAAGAGAAAAGATAGTCTGTAGTTCTCACAGAATGATTTATACAGGAACTGCTGCTTGGAGCAGCAGTTCACCACATGATCTCTGAAGCCAGCAATGGCAGCAGCATCTTCTATAGATACAGAGACATGACAGGTGGGAGAAGCAGACGAGACAAGATTTCTTTTAGGTGTACAAAGTTTGTATTTCATTCATGCTATTTCTGAAGTGGAATAACATCAGCAAGTAGTCATGAGGCCACAAGTTAGGAAATTACATCATATATTTGGCAAGGACTGCGGGATATAAATAAATGTGAACATCAAACCTTTCACAGAAACAGATGCAAAAAGGGATTCATTTGCCCCTGTGCAATTTGCAGTTTACAATATTTATGTATGGATGTGCAAAAATTGTTTTTTGCTTCCCAGGAGTCAAGACAGATCTGGCAGAACTGGGCTGCACGTTCTCACATGAAGGGCAGTGGGTGATTGTTACAAGACACAGAGCATAGCACAGAACCCAACTCAGTACACCGAAAAAGCATAAATCCAAAAATGTCTGTAAGGAACCTTTTTCTCTCTCTCCATTTCCCCATTCAGAGTAGTTACAGAAAGAGAAAATACTCTGTGTGCTACAATTTAGTATGAGTCACCCCTATAAAATTTTCTCTGTAGCCAACCTTACAATAGAAACATCCTACCTCCCTTCTTCCCTTTGGGTTATTTTAAACACATTTGCAAGTAGTTCAATACCTAGAGCCAGACCAAAGATAAAAACACAGGAATAATTTTATTGCCACAACCTGTCTTACAGGTCCTTCTTGGAGCAGATGTGCACATGTGTTTCCCAAAAAAGGCATTGTGAATCCTATCTGACTTAAATTAACTCTATACAAACTTTTATTGCTTCTTCTGCTTTTATAAAATAGTGACTTAGCTCCCTGGATGAAGGTAGGCATAGATTGCTGAGATCCACAGGACACTGGACCACACTTGCCCAAAACTACTGACATCCTATGCTATTAATTAAAAGGGACAGCATGGATTCACTTCTGCTGGGCAGTGGAATGAATAAAATGTCTGTTTAGCAACTACACAGTCGTCAAAATAAGGCATTGTGAGTAGACAAACCTACCTTGTCAGGCCAAACAATTTGATAAATCTTAATTCATAATAATGCAAAAGAAAGAAAAAAAAATCAAAACAAAAAAACCACCAAAACAACAACAAACCAAACCAAAAAAACTCTTTGGAAATACTCTTAGCACTTCTCCATGCTGATCTTTAGTAACTTTCCTTCTTCCTTCCCACACCCACCAGAGGATAAGCAACAGCCTCAAGATGTTGCTGAAGAACGATGCAAGTAAATCCCACCCCTTCCACTAACACCCCTGTTTGCAAGGGGGTAGCACTTTCCAGTGACATTATAAAACAGATTTCATCATATCTTCCTGCCTGGCAACCACAGCAAAATGTAGAAGTTTTGGTATGTCCTATGCAAAATATACAGAATCAATTCTTGCTGTTCAGCTCCCCCCCATCTTGCAACACTGTAAGAGCTTGAGAAATCACCTCAGTCTGGATTTACCACATTAAAGATTTCTATTGCTGTTCTTGCCTCCCCATAATTAGCCTTTGGTATTTCAATCTGCAAAATCTTTTTCAAGACTGCAAGTTCTTTATTCAAGAATTCCAATGTGCTTTAGTATTTCTGCTTAATTATGTTTTGCTGTTTTGGATTGTCAGCTATTGAGTGTGATGTACTTTTCACATGTGAGCAAGGAGAAGGAAGACAGAAATCAAGCAAGCCCACCCAAAGCAGGACCACGACATTTTCTTAAATAAATCAGATTAGCACACATGCTTAACTAGCAGAGGGTGTACACACATGACTTCAGTAACTTCCACAAGTTAAATCAGTAGTGGTCTACAGCAGAGAGGTTCGTTGCTCACTGAAGCTCAGGTAGCTACTGTTTGAAACAATGCACAGGTTAAATAACTGCAGGTTCTAGAAATGTGCCAGGAAAGGTGGACTGCTTGTCTGTTCTAAGATCTATTGCATGTCTTTATCTTGCAACTACAATTCATAACTCTATGCAGAAGTCCTGATTTCTAACCATTAATTGGAATCATGATCAAGTTATCCTGCAGAATAAACTTAATCTAAACACAGAGAAACAATTTCAAGCAAATGACAGCCTTGCTGATTGGGATTTTACAGATGTTGCAGGGATATTGCTTCCTTGCTTCTAGCACTGCCATAATTTTAAGACACAAATCTAAACACATCTTTATAGTGTTGGCTTTTGGCCTTCACACAAGGTTGCTGTAATCACTCCTCTCCTAAATTTTCCTTATCTTCCATAAGGATTTTACTTATTTTGATCATGGCCCCTTACTCATTCTCTCTTGCAGCGCAGATAGTAAAACACAAATGTTATTTAAACACAGAAATCCTTAAAGTACATTTCACTGGGGTTAGGGGCTATTTTTAGCCCAACTAGCACAGAGATGCACCGAAGTGTTTACTAGCTTGAAGATAGGTCATAAAGTCTGCATTTGTCGTTACCAAAGACCACCTGCAGTTTAGATTATTTATGATCAGTGACAACTGTGTATTGCTCTCCAACAGGCAAATACATTTAACCCTTCTCTATCAGCCATAAAGCTCTTGAATGGACACTGCAGCAGTAACCTTTGTGGTGTCTCTCAAGTGTGTCTTTCCATCCTTGTGCCTCTGGAAACAAAGAAGAATTGCTGCTCTCAGACATAGAGGCTTTTCATGCTGCTCAGATCATCAAAAGGGAAGCCCCAGGTGGACATGCAGGGCCAAAATCCCTCAGGAAACCTCCCAGAAACCTCAGGCAAATTATCTGGAAAGCAAAACAAGCCTGTCTGCAGAAGATAGTGGAAAGAATTTGAGAACTCCAACCTGAGAACTCTATATGTTACTGTATATCCACCACTTCACATTTTATCAATTTCAGTATTACTTCATCCCAAATTAACCTTGCAGGTAATTATAAGGCCCTGTGAAATATTCAGATATGAAATGCAAAGCTGTTTCCTTTGCACAGTACTGTCAATTATCTCCTCTGCTGAAACCACCAGGAACTCCTGCTTCTCTGTAAAGAGCTGCTCCAGCTCAGCCTCCCCAGCAAAGGGCCAAAGCGACTCAAAGACCTCAGTTGCAACAATTTCAGAGCCAGTGCCTCTCTCAAACAGGAAACTCCTGCTTGGTTCATTTGAGAATTAAAAAATTACCAGTCAGAAATGTTATATCTTAAATGCTTGCAAGAAGCAGCCCATTAGTTAGGATCGCACAATACTTGCTGGTTTTTTCATAGAGGGACACTGCTTTAAGAAGCAAGCTGACACATTCTGCACCGGCTTTATCTTCTAAATAATTGCACATTCTGTGCCAAAGTCAGCACATGATAATAATGTTGCTCTGGAATGCAATGTGGGAGAAACTATTTATTACAAATATTCACATACATACATACTCAATCTGATGTTTGCTCATAGTAGTAGCTGGAACAATAAATAGATTAACAACTTATTATCTCTCTCTTCTGTGAAGATTATAGTTCTCTGCTCCTTGGCAAACACTTTGGATTGTACAACAACATTGTGTTTCATTATGCATCACTGTCACATTCTTTTGTGCTATGAAGATTTTGTGTGAGATGTCAAGTTTGCAAAATCTTAGAAGTGAATTAAATTTTAGGCCATTTCATTCAATTGCTTATTGATGCCACTAAATGTCTTCAAAATCCGTATTCCTGACAATGCAGCTTGAACTGCAGATGACTTTGAAAAGTAACACTTGTTCATAATTCTCAAATTAGCTTACACTGCTGAGCGACATGAAGCCCAACCTTCAGCCTGGTTGCACAAGTGATTTAGAAAAATACATGCAATTGAAATTAAGGATGCCAGATTTACCACTGGGATATTCTGCTGCATTTCCACTGATCTCCATAGAATTGGTTAATAGCAAAGGTCACTTTGCATTCCAGCACGCTTGAACAACCCCCTGAAGAGCAATGCTTGGGGCTCTGGAGAGCTTCTGAGGACTAACAGAGCAGAGGGGAGGTGAACAAGGACAAGATGTCACTGATGCCTCGAGATATGCCTTCATAAACAATCAGGGAAACTCTTTAGAAAGAGATTGAGTTCTAACAGATTTCAGAGATCTGATTCATCAAGAGAAAAAACAGGGCACTTTGTGCTAATTTTGTTAGAACTTACTGATTGCCACTACTATTTAATCAGCATACTTAATGTCATTCATTAAGATGAATATTCACTTACTGATGAACAAACCTTCTGTTGCATTTGTCAGCAATAATCAGTTCTTCAGAGAAAGGCTGAAAACTTCACAGCCCTCTGATGAACATGCTAAAATACATCAAGATAACCAACAGTAAGAAACTGAAATTGGCTGTTTAAAGGTTATGTTCAACTGGCCAACGTACATCTCCTCAGACTCTCATGATGTCTGAGAGATTAAAAGCCCTTTTGGCAGTGTGATCTTTGCATGTGTAGGGTAATATGTATCTCCTGCACATCAGATCCCTGCTTCTCTTGTCCCCCACAATCTCATTTTCAAGCTTTCAGTTTTATTTGGCTAAAGATAAAGAGCTATGCAGGTGAACATGCACAGCTCCTGCTGCTTTTGGGGTAGGATCAGAAAAATAGTGCTACTCCCACATGTCCATATAAAAAAAACCAAAACAGTGAAACTTGAATTAAAACTATGGTAGAGGAATTATGTATTTTGGGAAACAAAACAGCAGATGATCCCCAAATTTAGAAGGTTTATCCCATCATGCAATGACACCCCAAATTTCAGGACAGCTCAGGAAAAGCTGCTGCAAACCCAAGAGAATGAAACTCTCCAGCTCAAGTGCAGCAGACCAAGGGCTCTGATATAATGTACAGGGATTAAGCAGTGGCCTTACAATACTCTTCCTGAAGATTAGTGTAAGATTTCTTTCATAGATAACAAAACTATGTCAAGAGTCAGTCCCATTTCTTCTAGTCATCAATACCTTTATGTACTGTCATTAATATATTCCTAATTTTCATATTCCTAGGGAAGAGATCCCGTTAGGATTTGGTGTAATGCCTTTTTCTCACACAATCTTATTGTATAACTTGCTGGCAAATGTATCCACCAGGGAACAAAACACAGAACTTATCTGATGTTCCTATGTTACTGCCCTGGAGCAGATGCTCCAGCACAGATGATTTTCAGATTATCAAAATGGGGCAAGAGAAATGTCATGGCCTCTGGTAGTCTGTGTAGAGACGTTTATCAGAAAGACAGCATCGTCCTCTAATGCAACAAAAGGTACTTTAAAAATGCATTCAAATAATGAAATAGAAGGTTATTTCTAAAATACAACAGACTGAGGAATTTCTTCCCCCAGCTGATGAGTTTGTTTCCTTGATGCTGAAATAGACTCAGTAACATGGTATAATCCTTCCTCTCAGTCTCCGCGTATGCCAGTGGATATTTCCATTAGGGACACGGACTACAAGGCACTCAGACAAGAGGCTGGAACCATGGTTTACTGCCCGCACAAAACATTAGGCTGTTCTTCAGTCTGTTTTCTTGAGGTCAAGAAAACTTTTCCCCTACTCTGATAGGATGGAAACATCTGGGATATCTCACTTTGACAAGTCACAGAACAGTTAAACACTTGGAAAAGCAATCCATCAACTTGTGGGGTAAAAGAGATTCACATTTTGTATCTCAAATGCAATGGTGGCAGAAAGCTGTGCAAACAATGAAACTTCAGGTTGCAATCCTGTGGTTATGAACAAGAGATTGTACCTTTTATCTAACAACAAAAAAAGGCAACTTGTGCAGGAAAGGAAAGATGCCGTACATGAGAAAACAAGCAGCAAAGGAAATTAGTCTGTAAAACTTAATTCCTAAGGTACTTATGTATCTGGCACAGGTCAAGCACTAGAAAAGATGCATGAAGGAGAAAGGTTGTGATGTAGATCCATGTTGCCAGAGCTCTGGAATGCTGCAGCGTATGTTTAAAGAAAGCCTTTCTGAGAATTGTAGGATCCACATGGCACAGCGAACACATGGTGCATAGTAGGGCATTAACTGAGGAGAGGATCTGAACACGGAAAACATCTGCATCTTCTCCTTTTTACATGGCTACAATGTCTCCTTCACAAGGGAATTAGGTGCCCCATCTGCATCAGAGCTAGCAGTGGCCAATATAAACTTTTCCTCTGGCAAGGATATTTTTCTAAGGACAAAAGCTGCTTTGAGAGTCGAAGTTGAAGCTATTCTGTTCACAATGTACTTCAATAACATTTTTTTAAAAATCATCTCTGATGCATTTTCCTGATTTTTCGCTTATTATGGTAATATTTGCAATTTTTCAATGTTCTTTCACTGTTGAAAAGCCGCGAGTAGGTGAACAAAACTGGTCATGTATATAAGTACCATGAGAGACCTGACAAAAATAACATTTAACGAGTGAGGAGGCACCCACAAGCCATATGCATGTGGGCTTACCCATTTCACTGTGCATGACTTGGCTATGTAATACATATTTTACATCAGCTTCTGCCCTGACGTTCACATCAAACCCTTCTAAGAAGATCGACAAGCTCTTAGGAGGATATGAAATTACTGACACAACAGAACACACATAAGCCATGCCTTAATTCAGCAGTGTCCTTAGGTGGCCACCTTTTCCTAGAGTATTTCCACAAAAATTTCTGGAAAGCAAGAGAGCAATATTTAAAAGTCAGCAACAGTTTAACTGGAGTCTTACTCTATTTACATCTATTTATCTTTTTTTCCTTGCAAGGTTTCCATGTGACAGGAGAGTAATTTGCAACTGATAGCACTGAGATGCATGACTTTGCATACATTACCCACTATGGTGCAGCATAGAGATATTTCAAGATAGCTTAAAATAAACTGGCTTGAGCACAAGAAATGGGTTGAGATGTAACAACACAGATCTCTGCCCACAGCTTCATCCATCCCAACAAGGACCAAAAGCAACTGGCACGGCTTGCAAATACATCAGGCTTGGATCAGTGCCCACCTCGGCCATTCCTACCCCATTTTGAGCAGGCATTTAATTCCATTTTAACAGCACTTCTGCTGAGAAAGCTTAGGCTCCTGCTACCCATGTCCTCAGTGCACAGCCACTTGTCACAAGCCCTTGCAGCAACACCCACATCAACATCAAACAGGCAAACTAGCCGTGCCACATGCCACAACAGCAGCTGTGGCATCTGCAGCGGGCAGGAGCCTAAACCCCTCCCTCAGAAGCCTGTGGAGACACTGGAGCCCCTGCACTGGAACAACCACTGCTGCCACACTGGGCAGGGGTCAATGTAAATGTAAAGAATAAAGATTTCATGTACCTCAAATGTGATTTACAACAGGTGGAGAAGGGGCAATGGGACAAGAAAAGATATTTTCCTCCAAACTTTTATGGCACATGAAATTTCCTTCTTAGCATACCGGGTCCTTTCAGGATATAAAAACTGTAGTGACTGAAAAAGTAACAAGATGATGACATAAGAATCAAAACAAAAATTAGGTGTCTGAGACACAAAACTACATTAATACTTTTGACTTAAAAAAAAAAAAAAAGTTTTGTAAAATTTTTAATGTCCTCTCCTTTTTGGCTTGAGCAATTATATAGTAAATGTTCTTAAAACTGCAAATATCAAAGAAAGAGAATCAGATTCACTCTTTCAGTGAAATTCATGACTATGTAGGAAGAAAGTATCAAAACCCCAAGGAGTTAAAAGACTAAATATTTAGTATACTTTCAAATATCAAGTTTAAGCTCAATTGTTCATCAAGTTTATCTCTTCCCAGATTCAGGGATGTGATCTTTTCTGGCTTTAAAGCACTTCCTACCACAACACCACCTAAACAAACAATGCATTTGTATGCAGACTGCATGGTTTATGATCTGCTACACCAAGAGCTCCTGAAGTGTTCAAGGAAAAGGCCACATGGAAGAGGACTTCTTTCCACCTGCACAACCTAATTAATTTTCAGATGTTTCTAGTTTTTGGGAGGTTTTTAATGCTTCAGTTCAATTTTTATTCTACTCCCTCCTCCAATCAGGAAAGGAATCTAGAAATTTAAAGGGTAAGTCCAGGAAAAACTCACAATTTATTACAGAGGCTTACATGAAAGCAAAAACAGCCGCAGTGGATTAACGTATTTCCTTTCCCACAGCTTTCTCACTTAAACCATAACTGTGCATATTTACTGCAACTCTTCCATCTGCCAGGGCCATTGTGCTGACACATCCAGCACACAGGCTGAGGACTGATGGCAAGAAGACAGGTCCCACCACTGCTCTCAAACTTTGTGATTAATATAGCATGAAAACTGGTGAAAAGCCACATTTACAGACATTGCTGACTATCAACAGTGACACAAATCCTTGTTATTTCAGCCCTTTATCCTAAATGTGAGTCAAGTCTTTAACATAAAATGCTTATAAACAAAAACTAAAAATAGATTGTCATCAAAAGCTTTAGGGTTATAATCAGACTTGCTCCTTTTTCTTACAAGTCCTGCATAGCCTGTGTAGGGGAAGAAGAAATGGCTCATGCAGGCATTTGGTTTCTCTTTTATGAAAAGCAGTACAACCAAAGAGGAGGTACTTACCTTTTGACAAGGTCAAATAGAGTGCACATCACTGTCAGAGTTTATCCTTTGAACCCAATCCTTTCAGCAGGCATATATATAAACACACACACTTGACAATATGGGAAGTGTTACTGATAGATAAGTTATGTAAATGATACAGCGTACTACAATCACCTCTAAACTTATTCTTGGAGTTCAGAGGTTTCTGGAAGAGATCAACCAGCCTCAATGTCACTCCAGTGCCCCAACATGACAAACCCACTAATGCAGCAATGTCACAGTAATTCTTCCAACAGCTTGGTGACCTCTTTGCAAACTTCTCTCCAGCCTAACACTGGCCTGAAAAATCGTAGCTCCTCCCCAAACCAAAAAAATGCATATAAAAGCCTCTATGATGCTTCCATGTAGTGAACTTCAAGAAAAGTGATATTTTCTTTTCTTGTTTGCGATGGCAAGTCTGTTTTGTGGGATGGTTATTTCTCAAGTGTCATTCTTAATTACTAATAAATATGTTGACTCCAATTCTGACACTGGCTTCAGAGGTCCACCAGTTACAAAAGGTGTTTCATCCCTCTTTCGTATTTTCTTTCCATCCAACACATTCTACATGACCAAGATAGACAAACTCACAGCAAAATGTGGCCATTTTAGCAGCTTAAGAAGGCCACCAAAGGCACATATAACCACAGCTGTCGAGAAAGCTGAAATCCAGAGGTCTTCAGACTACTGGAAATTACAGCCATCCCAATCACCAGCATCCTACTGATGCACCAAGCAACAGCAACACAGCCAGAACAAAATAAAGTAAACCCACATAGCTCCCACCCCATGGTAACATTGACTTCTTCCAGAGGTTAAAGTAACGCAGTCTCCCTTTGCTGAGAACAACAGGCAGGCTTGGTGATACAGAAGTTTATTCACTGGGAATACAAATCGGACATATCAGTTTGCTGTGCAGAAGTCAACAAAAACATCCAACCTCAGATACTTCCAACCAGGCTTTACACTAAAAACCATGGCTTGAATACACCATTCTCTGCCCCATGAAGTTCCTGGCAGGTGCTTTTTCCTTAGAGATGACTATTACCATTGATGACACACATCAATGCTTTTCATGCCCATTTAAAAAGAAAAAGCTGCAAGCTTTAACTCTCTGCTATAAAACTTAATCATTTACATCTTAGCACAAATAATTTTTCCATGTGCCACACTAGTCTCATCTGATATCACGCTGTGAAAAAAGAATCACCTACTGATCTTGACAGGCTTAAAGATAATAAAATGACTTTTGTTCAAGAGTGTCAGTTAATATGGCAATCTCATAAAGGAACCTTGTAAGAAATACCGCCCATTGCTGTTCATAAATACAAGCCTGGTTTGCCTATATTCAATTACAAGCAAAGAAGGATAATTAAACAGTTCATGATATGGAATGGCTAAAACATGTGCAATCTTATTTATGTTCTCTGCACCTGTGCTTTCTATGGCTTAAATTATAATACTGATCTTTTTAACTGCACTCAGAGAGTATCCCAGTTCATTCACATGGGAATGATATGTTCTGTTTTTAATTAATATGTAAATTTTAAAGGATGCAAGATATTGCAGAGCCTTACCACTAGCCAAATACATAATGGCAAATAACTATTAAGATATTTACTCTTGTGTCAAGGCAACCCAAGTACTTCCAGAAGTAGTCTGTGTGCCCAGATTACTTGTCAGCGTTATTCCTCTCCTTTGATCCCTCCACCTTTATTTTGTTGTATTTGGTGCTTCAACTCACATTATTTAATCCACAGTGTAAAGGGGACCTCTCGTAGCTCATTTTTCAAAACGGATTGTAACCTCTACCCGTGTAAGCTGCAACCGCCTTTTCCAACGCTCGGAGCAATGAAACCACAGAACCCTCACTAAAGCCCTCTAATCCTTAACAAAGTCTTTGAGGTGGAGGCACCCACTGCTGTCAGATGTGCGCAGGGGGGTGGCACAGGGAGCTCTCGGTGCCGTGGCGGTACCGAGGGTGACGGCTCTGGCTCCGAGGTGGCCGTGGGACACCCCTGTGTCCGGCCGGCGGCCGCGCCAGCAGCGCCACCGCAGAGCGAGGGGCGAGCAGACCCCACGCCTAAGGCCAGGTGGGTAATTCAGCAGGTTTACTGCAACTGCCCCCTCTTGTCCCGGCACCCACAGACTGCTCCTGCCCTAAAATGTCGTGGGAAACATAACATCCTCATGCTTTTACTTAGTTGTTACATTTTTAAGTAATTTTTGCAATATCATGGTAGATTACTGCGATGTCTGTAATTTCATCCACCCTATATTCCAGTCATTACTTTTCACAGACAGGAGTTACAAAATAATTCTCAGGTATTTTTATTTTGCATGTTCCTTAAAAGTACTTGAAAAGAAAGCACTGATAATTGGTTGGGATATAAAAAGTGAAAGAAATCTAATATAATATTTATTTTTTCAAAAAGCAAATTAATTTCAAGCCTTCTAAACTCAAAGAAAAAAGAAAGAAGAGACTGTACCATGTGTGTGTTTCCATACAGGGAATTAATAATATACGCGACTGCTCTTTATTTCCAGTTCGTTTTCAAGTGTGCGGGTAACACGCTATGATATTTTTTGTTTGGAGAGCACTTCCCCCTCAGGTAGAAGAACAAAAATGGCTCAATAATGGAAAAGTACAGTTATACAACTGAAAGAAAATTACACTACTTTCAAGATATTTAAACACATGCAAAGGAAAACAAATTTATATCCTTTAAAATTTTAAAATGCAACCTTAAACCCACTGTAATAGTTAAGCATAACCATTAGTTGACTTCTGTATAATAACATGTTCTAGTGGTAATTAAAAATATTTATGTAATGATGTATTTTATATATATCCCCCACAAATATCTAAATCCAAACAAGTCAAAGAATTTTCTGACACGAAAAGCTTATTATTCAATCTTTGTACACTGACATTTAACTATAACATCAAAATGTTTTTGCATTTCCTCTGTGTACACTCTGGACAGCACAGAACTTCCTGAGCTCAGTGAGGATTTCAAGAAAATTTCTTCATTACCAGTATTAACGTGCATATATTAACCTCCGAGAAACAGGAATTATGTAACGTTTTAACTACTCTCACATATTGATGAAACTCCTTGTTAAAGAGTTTATTTTTCCCTTACTACCAATCAACGGTCCTTCATATTTGCTATACTTTCCTTTTACTGACCTTCTTAGAAATATACAGAAATATACTTCAAATTTACTTTAAAAAACCAATGAAAATACTTGACTGAAAAAGGTAACAAAACATCAATTCAAGCCATGCATTACTATTTTTTAAAAACAAGTTTCTAACATAAGAACAATTATTTTTAGAGATGTTTAGAGATGTTCTAAATAAGATTTGCTTACTATGCCAGCCAACACCTAGGAATATTTTCATTGTGCTTTATTCCAGCAAGCCAACAGCATAGCAGCATCTAGCTGCATGTGCAGCTCAATCCTCTCAGAACAACAATACAGAAAAACAAATTTCTTAAATGTTGAATAGATTGCCAGCAGCATAGTAATGGAAAATTATTCTAAAGGTTATAGCAACTATGGTACTTTCTCCCAAGTAATTAGAAAAACATCTGTTCTCTGCATTGGGGGTTTTGTTTATAAGTGTTACTCTTTCTTTTCTTTTTACCTCTAACTGATATTTTATTTCACTGTAAAAGGAAGTGCATAGCCAGTTTTAGATTATGAAGGATTACACGGCATTAAGACTGTCAGAAGAAAGAGTGAAGGCAAACTGTGAACCAGCCAGATTAACACCAATGCTGTCGCCAGGATTTTCCTTCCAGCACCTCAATTTTTACATTTAAAATATTCTCTATTTTTTAGACTTAAAACTAATCCTTCAAACAATCTTATCATTATCTTTATTTGAATTTATCATATATCCAGCTTCAGTATTTTGCAGACTTCTCTGCTAAGAAGGGTAAAACAAACCCATCTGAGACATTAACTCTGTTGTAATTTGTGGCTTCTTAAAGTTTATTTTAAGATGACAATTATACAACAGGTGAAATTGAACATTCATTCTTAGTAAACAAAGTTGAATACAAATATATTTTAATACTCTGAGCACATCACTGAGACTTGTACTCAAGAAAACCAGCAGAAACTCAGATGACTGAAATACCTATGAGCATTCTTAACTTTTGGGATTTAGCATAAAATGAAACCGCAAGAATAAACACACTCAATTGCCCCTCAACAAGCACTGCATCACCCTCTTGGTTGCAGGGTTTTTCCAATTCTAAAAACATCAAAAACAAGTTAATATACTTTTCAGCTTATGTGCTATCATAAATAATGAGGAATGAATACAAAAAGCAGTCATTAACATACTTCTCTATTAGTTTCAATAACACATAATTTCAGTTATGGTTGTCAGCCGTTTTTGTTCAGAGCTTTCCTACAAACATTAAAATTCCAGAAATAAAGATGGCTGTAATCACTTCTTTTATTACAACTGTTTTGTAAAATTTATGGCAACATGTATTCTGAAACAGATTCTTTACTTTTATATTAAGTAATTCTATACTACTTAATATGCAGGCAATTAGGCCACTGGATTAAAAAAAAAATTAAATAGAAAGTAGAGCTTTTATAAGTTTCCAGACAAGTTTTGTAACCACTGTTCCTTAAATTTAGCAGTAATAAGAGTCAGGTCATGGTAGCCTATTTATGGTTTCCACATTGCAAATGAAAAACAAAATAATACATACCCAACAAATCTTTTAGATATGATACACAAAAACCAAACTCAAATTTAACAAAAGTAAACAGCGCTACTTAAGTAAAATTTTGAGAGAATTCTCTGACAGCATATTTCGTTGGAAACAGAGACAGATGAATTAATACAAAGAAGTATAGAAACACAAATTGTCTATCAAAATATTTCTTCCTTTTATTAACTATACATTTATCTTAGAAACTGTTGAAATACATTCTGCTAAAAGCTGACTGCTAATATGACGTACTCCAGCCATTTTCACTGCACATTGATCAGAGG
This sequence comes from Hylia prasina, assembly GCA_013397195.1. NCBI lineage: Eukaryota > Metazoa > Chordata > Aves > Passeriformes > Sylviidae > Hylia > Hylia prasina. The sequence goes on along the minus strand of VYXD01008550.1, from coordinate 40,511 downwards.
AAACATTTGCATGCTCTACTGAAAATGCACAGGTATTTTTTAGCATTCTTTCAAGCATAGAGATAGCTTCCTTAAACAACCTGATTATGTGTTTAATGTTTTCTGCTTCTTCGAAAATTCACACAAATGAAATCAACTAAAACAGAAAGCAATCAACAAAAATAAAGGCATACATTTGATGTTTGCTTACAAAATTCTGAGTGGACAATGAAATGCAGTAAAAACTACTCAAAGATTTTGCTTGTTTGCTTCTTATTTCGTTTCATTGCTTGTTTTCAGGTTTGTGGGGTTTTTTTATAAAAACTAGAATCAGGCTAAACTGTCTCCCAGAAGTTATTTGTTGAAATTATTTTACAGTTTTCCAAGGGAAGGCTGGGTTCAGATTTTAGGGTTCAGCTTCAGTGGAAAATCTACCCCAACTCCACTCTCCCACACCACACAGTAACTTGGCCTCTACAGGGATTTAGTCTATCAGAAATCAGCTCCAAAGATTCAAATGTTGGGTGCAGTAATTCCAGGTGTTCTCAAAGCCATGTTAGCGTCACAAATGGAGAGGATTTTACCCTTCCCCACATCCTGTTTAAAAAGCAGATGTGGGGGATCCCTGGACCCTGACAGACAACTCTTTGTTCTCAGTTGACTGGAGGGCATCCAAGCATTCCTGCTAAAGAAAACGGGGTTTCTCTGTCCCAGTTGTGTTATGAAGGAAAGAAAATTGCTAATTCCATTCGCTCTCTAGGGGGCACTTCTTGATAAAAGTGGTCAAGGTTACCAACATTTCCACAGGTTTGATATTTGGCTTATTTTAAGGCGCTTTTTGTTTTGTTGTTTTCTCAAGCAAAATACAAGGGAACGAATTTTCATGAGTACCATCTCTAAGACTGAAGATCTATTGATGAGAATTAATCAGGCTTGGGCTTTAAATTGTCTCATGTCATCTATTTATAAAGGAGTATTTAAATCACTAACTGAACACAATGAAATAAGTTTCCCGCACAACAAAACCATTCCCAAAACATTCCCATTCTTTCTTTAACCATTTTATTGAGAAATACAGCATTTATTCCTTCTGCTGGTTCTTTAACATATCTTAATACTGAATATTAACACCGTTTTGCTTAGATACCACATAGCATGCAGAGGATTCCCTGGGAAGTTTCCTAAAGCAGATATTCAAAAAATAATTGCTAATTCTAAAATAGAAATTTTCAAGCTCTAGGGGGACTAATGAATAACATACAGAAAACCTCAAGCCAACTGATTTTGGAAACTTTGCATAAAATTAAAATTCTAAGTGTTGAACAGGAGTCTCTAAAATATTAATTTTTGGTACACCGTCACTGAGAGATATGATCAAGATACTAAAAGGAATAAAAAAATGTATTTTCATGTTTCTGAAACAGAAAGGTTCCTGCTGCTTCCTACTCTTTGAGGGTAATAAGACAGGATATATTTATTGGTATAACTTATTGGATAATTTGGTAATTTATTTGAGTTCTAAACCAGCATGATTTCCTTAGTTATATGCCTATAATATACATGCATTGAATAAAAAGGCACATGTAAAGAACTGTCCCAGAACTAATTATTCCTAAGGAATACAATTTCATTCTGATTTTATTAAGTGTACTTTAACAATGGTTTTGGAATATTTATAAAAGATAAACAAATCTTATGTCCCATCAATTTGATATATTGTGCAAATGAGTAATTTGCAGCTTAAACTCCCTCACAGGTTTGCTCCCAGTGCTGTACACAGCAGGTCACTGCCAGTACTGAAAAGTTTTGCTGCAGTTTAGCAACTCCAGTTTTCAGTAAGGCAACGCTGCAACAGAGACAAGATTATGAGTTTTCTTTGCCACTCCCTTTCCTGGGAAACATTTTACTCAAACCATATTGAAGACCAGCAGTAAGATATGATAAAAAAGTAACCTCTCTAGCTTTCACTCCAGCTAAAATAAAAACACACAGGTCATTGCTTTAGAAAGCAAAGTCCAAGTGAAGGACAGCAAAATACCACTGGAGGAATCTGTTACATTCAGCATGGTTCTAATACTCTGCTGACTTGTGTTACCTGATTGATACACGAAGAGCCTGAAAGCTGGGGTTTGGAAAATTTAAAAAGTCACCATGACAAATTTTGACATAAAAAACATCAATGTGTTGCAGATGTTAAGCCATTTCTACTAGTCAAGCAGAATATTTTGGCTGTTTAAATCCTTCAAGATAGGTGGTTTAAAGAAATAATCCCAGTTCTCCAACTGCAGAGGTGGAGAGGACCTGGCTGGGACCAAAGCAGCTTATTGTTTACCACAGTTCACTTTTTCTGCCTTTTTTTTTTCTTCAAGATTTTTCTCCTTTTTTGACAGTTGCAAAACGGGTGAGTGACACTAAAAAACATTGATACTTTCATCCGGCAACTCCACAGATCTCTAACCAGGAACCACAGTCCACTGAAAAAACTGCCACTACACCATTTACCAGGTAAACACTTCTGTGTCTATTCATCTAGTCCTAAAATCACTGGGGATTAATCTACATTTACAATCCATAGGGTTAGGGAGTGCTTCAGAGCACTAAATTTGTAACTTTTTATAAGAGCGTTTCACAATCTGTGTAGTCGGAATTAAAAACTCCCAGGACAAGGAGCGACCACATTGTCTGATTTGGATGTTTTAGTTAATAACTAGGACTGTTTGTAGTTAATACAGGAGTATCACTTGTGGGGATGGCTGCAACAGAAATCATTTATTGTAATAGTAATTAATAAGATACACCAAATTTCTCCTGAATGATATGAAGATCTTTATTGCTTCGGGAAAAACAGGGGCATAATTAAGATACAATTTATTCTGTGGTATCAACTTCTGTTTTTCACCTGACACTGAGAGATTATCTATAGTGATATAAGTAAGAAGTATGATATCAAGGAAATAGCTGTTCAGCTCTTCTAGTTACTTTTTAAACTTAATACCAATTTGTAGCACTTTTTTTTTCATTGAGAACAAAAATACTCCGAGTTAGATTTCATAAAATTCCTTCTAACCATTTTAAAATTGTTCCCCCAGGTCCATGAGATTAATATTGAAGACAAATAACATTTAGAAATAAAGCAGTTAATACTGAAGATGTCCAGAGAAGGCTTATACATGCACCACTGGACTGTGTAAACTGCCTCTCCGATAACTATGTTTTCTCTAATTAAGAACTCATTTTGAAAGAACTTCAGCTTGTCTTTGCTTACAGCAGAATCTTCCCCTCATACAGAGATTTTTGCCCACTGCCTAATAAAATTACACAGATACAGGTGTTAAATAGTAGTTCCTGTTAGACTTCACTAACACAAGGTCAAATATATATTACTTGTCACCTTAATTTTCTTTTTCAGGTATAATTTACCACTATTTCCAGTCACACAACAATTGCTCATGTCGGTAGGCATGTCAACAAATGGCATAAAATAACCTCCATAACCCCTGAAAAGAGTATGCTGTGTTTACCATGGGGCAAATATTCCTGTAATGTATTTTCCATGGTATGATTAAATTGAAAAGACAGAGGCAACTTAGTGATTATTAATAATTACATTTTTATACAGACTGAACACACGCAAAGAACATTTCATTTTTCTATTAACACAGAAATTCATGAATTTTCACTTCCACCTTCAAAAAAATATTTTAAATAATGCACATAAATAACCTTCCCTTAAATAAAACTTTATGTAATTGCAGTGGCTCTTCTTAAAAAGGAATTAAGAGGAATTAACTGCTTAATTTAAAAAATCCCAAATGCACCAGAAAAATACGCTTTGAAAGTACACTTATTGAACAAAACTAATAAATAAAGATGTTATAAATTTTTTTATATTTTCATTTTGTTTACACTAATTCATGCTTTTAACAGATCTATGTTTAAGGAAGCATGGTTTCCTATGGCTTCATGGTCTCTTTAGCAGTGTTCTGCCACAGCTCTGTAGCTCACTGAGCTTGCTAGAGACTTTAATGAGCATCCTTAAAAATAGAGAAAAGTTTGTGACTTCTCCTATCTATGTCTTTTAAATGCCAGCACTATCAAACAGTCACCCCAGGACCCAGGAGGGATAAGGATATGTTGTCAAAGGAAAAAAGAGATAAGGCCTTTGGTTCCCACCCCCTTGACCTAACAAAAACCCAGGGCTTGATATTGGTCTCCAGGTCAAAAATAGACTGTCTGCATCTGAAAGCAGCAGAGAACATTTCCACAGTTATCTCATTCTTAGTCATTTTGCAAACCACACTAAGCACTTCAGAAAAACAGCACCCATATCTGCTGTGGAATCACTTGGGAACGACAACTCTGAATGATATTTGAGAAAAAACGTCTTTTTCAAGAGCAAAAAAGAAGCAATTAACAAAAATAATTCCTACCCTGAAGTCCTTTCTCTTGTACATTATGCTTTCAATAGGTGTCTTCACAAAACCACCACTAACCCGTTCCACTGAAAATCAAAACCAAAACACAGACCTCCCTCTGCCTTTTTTACTCAACACAGTATCACCCACTGAAGGCCCAAATACTTAACAAAAGATCGGGTAGCCACACACAGCAGTGAGATACACTGTGTTCTTCTTCTTATCTATCAAGGAAAAAATAGCATTAACTACCAAATGTTATTCTAAGCAATTTTAACAAACCAATATCATCAAGCCAAATGAATACACTACCTTTTCTGATTCATTATCATTGTTTTTTGCATTTCTCCTCTTATAAAATTTTGTCTGCTTTCCTCTGACAAAAACTCAGTAATTCCCCATGCTCTTGCTGAGCACTCATGTGAGTTCACACGGTTCAACTGCTTGTGCTGTCCAAGCCAGTATAGCTTAAATCCCAGTCAGCCAGGAAGCCAGGCAGATAAGCCCTGGTCTATGGAAAGTTTATCTTTTGAAGGGGAACAGGGTGCCTGAAACAGAACTTCAGGTCAGGACAATCTGTAAGTTATTGTAAACTAGAGTTTGTAGATTAAGGACCTAGTAAATGCATTGAATAAGATTATCTGCCAGGTTCCACTAGGTATTCCTAATTGCAAATCAATTCATTTTATCTAATTCAAATAGGCAGATTTTGGATCCACACTTCCTCCACTACAGAATTTCATGATTTAGTAATAAAATTAAATAAACCAGATTCTGAGATATACAGTTTGATTAATAAAAAGGTGGTGGGATGCTTTTTAGCTGGGATGTGCAGATTTCCTTGCAAACCAACAGAACAAAAACATTTTCTAGCGGAAGGCTCTCTTGCATAAGAAACTTTTTTCTTCTTTTTTAAGGAAAATATTTGCTTTTATTTTAAAATCATATATTCTAAAGTCATCTCTTCTATAAACTGAGTACTGACAGGCTGTTTTCCAAGACTGTACACAAACATAAATTTCATAATGTGTTTCAAATTCAAGATCAGAAAGCTTTAGAAAACAATTTGCCTTTCAAAATCTTCAGGTATAATGGAATTCTAAGGTATTGAATAGTTGCAGAGAGAACAAAAATTTCATTAAATCAATGGGTGAAATCATGCGTAAATAGTAACTGAAAGCACAGGTATTATTTAGTAGTATTTAATCACATTTGACAAAGCATCAGTGTATAGAACAGAACAAAAACACCCACTAAATTTCATGACAATGAAATTAACATTATTCAATTACATTTGTTCTTGAATGTGACGTCCTCTTATTTAAAAGGTTTGTATTCACAAATTTGAACTAAATTAATGTTATATCCAAGCCTAATCTAAAAATAGTAGTTTAATGTAAAAAAAAAATTCAAGGTTTTTTCTGTATGTGCTCTGAAAAATAATTCAGAATACCACTAAAGAGATTCAGACATGCCTAAATAGCTTTCATTATATAAACTAAACTAAATTCTAAGCTAAATATTATATATGTTTAGCTTAGAAGCGATAAAGAATTTGACCCACCAGTCTCCAACCTGAGATTCTAACCCCACAGGAATTTCTTTTGCCAGAAAAATTAACTCCTGCTTTTGAAAGAGGTTTTTTTCAGTGACACGCAATCTTCTTGATGGGATACATATAAAAACATGTGATCTCCTTCTGCACTACATATATATCCAAGAATGGGAAACAACTTAAAATTTACTCGTAAAGTATCAGCTTCTTGAGTTAATTTCACCTTCTGTGTTCAATATATAGTGAACAAGCACAAAAAAAGGGACATTTCTGCACTTGTCTTGGAGGGAAGAAATACACTGATAGAGTAAGCAAGAATGAACTACAACAAATGAACAAACGGGAGACGTTATTTTGTTAAATCTATCTAAACAGAAAATATTTAATTACAGTAAAATTGTCTGATGTACCACAGGATGCTTCTGTTGACCAATGGATAAACTTAAATGATTTTCCATTCTGCTTGTCCCATTCACACGGCAGTTCCACATCACTTCCCACTAACCTGCTCAGAAGAGACTCTACATAGCACAAGACTTCTGGATGGTTATTGGTTTAATCTTATCTATTATCAATGGGAAATAAACAAACAATACCGTTTGATATCCTGTTCTATGATTTCTGCAAAAAAAATTCTGTAAGTAGGACAAAAGACTATGTCCCATGACTGCTTCATAAAAGCCTCCCCCCTTAAACAGAAAAATGGCAAGGTTAATATGCACAATGTCTGATGTTTAATGACTAAAGTGATTTATGCAGGAGAAATGCTTTATGGTTTGCTCTGTAGCTTTCCTATAAAAGTTACAGTTTGACATGGCAGATTTAGATAAACACAGCACCTAAGAAACACTGACAAAATACAGTACTGCACTACTGATTAACAAATTTGCCTAATTGGGATTAATTAAAAATTAATTAGAAATTGAGAGCTGAGGTGGGAAGAAAAATGTAGTTAAGAATGTTAAAGGAACATTTGCATCATTAAAAAGGAAATCTCACTTGTATCTGAATAATTTTTTAACCTATTTGTGCTAAAATGATCCTGTACTACTCCTGCAACTTAATAGATGCATGGAAGTATTTTAACCATATTATCCCTAAAGAATTTACTTCTAGACAGACAAACTTTTAGACTGACAGATAACTTTATTCTTTTAAAATTAGAAGATGATGGTAAATTCACAAAATGCAGAAGAGAAGTAAAATCTTTTAAAAACACTGTCTTTTGATCAACTGATTTTCCAACTGGCAGTACCACTTTAAACTGAGATGGAATTTTAAAAACTATCCCGAGACATCCAAATCAAACTCAGGGTATCTAACAAATTTCTCAAGTTTCTATGACTAATATTGTATCACAGAGTTGATAGTTATGGGCTAAATGCGATCCTGACCTTTTGCGCTTACGGCTGCGAGCCCTGCAGTCTGTGCGCTCAGCCAACACAAAATCTATGCTTACAGCAGCGCTCTGCACGCCAACAATCCTCCCAGGCAGGATCCCCACTCACTTTAGAGCCTCTTTTAAAGACAGGAAAGGGTTCCTAGAATTGCAGAAGGTTCCCCACTCCTCCTCAGGAAGGTATGTCTTTTACAGTCGCTCCCTCCTTGATCAAGAAATATTTTTTTTTGTTTGGTTTTTTTTTTTT
>VYXD01008550.1:13046-32809 GCA_013397195.1 Hylia prasina | reverse complement strand
AAAAAAAAAAAAAAAAGAGCATTTTCAGGCTTTAGATAAATGTTACATTTCCAGAATGTAAAGTTTTCTCTTTCTATCAAGTCTGAAAATCTCTGGTCTATCTCAGCCAAACAAATGTTGAATTTCTACTCCTACCATCTTAAATCAAGACAGTGGGCTGGATTTCTGAGCAAAAACCCGTCCAGGTGTCCAATTTGCTGTGATTCTCTACGGCATTTCTTACAAACAGGAAGAAGCAATGGATATTTCTACTTTGTGCTCTATACACAAGGTTCAGCTGTTAAGGAAGACGTAAGAAATTATTACACCAAAAAAAAAAAAAAGGAAAAATCAAAGAAGGTTTGGTAAAAGAAGAAACCAGGAATATGGCCAATCCAAACATGGCAGTACATCAGAAAGACTAAAATGATTTTGTGTGAGAGAAAACCTGATGAAAAAGTTGCTGAGAAGCAGAGGAGAAAAGGGAGAAGGTCTCTGGGAGAAGGGCATGAAAACAGCATCTTTCCCCACCTTTGTCCCCTCTCTCAGCCCTTAAATCACTGGTGAGCCCATTCTCCACAAACTCTTTGCAAAAAGAAGCAAAGAGATTACATGAAACTAAGCATCACAGCTCTTCCCCTGGGCTTGGAGGAATATTTAATGAAAAATGTAATTAGGTCACTGCTACTCTTCAATTTCCAAAAGCCACTGTCATTAATTTTGCTTTGGAGGACAAGCCTTAGCAATCAGAATGGCAAAGCATTTCAATCACCAGCAACACTGCAGTGAGCAAAGACAGCCTAAGTCAATAAACAGCCTGGCTGAGTGACTACGAACAACAAATGCTCCTTACAAGCAGCCAAACTGAAGCTCATCAGGAAACTGTAAAATGAGACATGTGCATCATGCAAACCTCTCCTCTTTCCATCCTTCCCTACCAGGGGTTGATCTGACACTGAACTGTGGAATTCCCCAGAGACATGATAATGGAAAAATAAAAACAGCTACCAGTTAATCAATGCCATGCATGATAAAAACCAGATGAGAGTCACTGGATAAAACAACATCACACAACCATTAGAAAAGCAACTGTGTTGGAAACTGCTCTTTTTTCTAGTGTTTCTCAGCTCCTGTTCCAACCATCCTTGCCTGAAATCCTACAGAGTAGATAGTGCTACTCCAGATCAGATCAATTAACCCAGTGATCTGAACCTGCCTATGGCAACCTATGGGCAGATGGTCCACAGATAATTAGACAACCACCTCAGGAAATACTAAACCCACCTCAGGAAATCTCGTTTCCAGAAGCTAGTAAAAACCATGTATTTTTGTCTCTTTTGCTATTCTTCTCTCCATGCCATTTTTCTGGATTTAACCAAAGGGTAGGATAACCTAAAGAAGTGCCTACAAAACCCACTCTACAGGATAACTGCCAGCAGACTGAAACCTCCTACCCCAGCCCTAATCTCCCTTGAACACTTCTTGCATGTGGGTTCAAGTGAGAAACACAACTGAATGTCAGGATGCACAGGGAGTTTTCCTTCTCCATGTACTCCTCAAATCCTCCCTCTTCACAGCAATACTGCACCTGTCTCAGCACAGTACCCCTGGCGCCTTCAATTAATGCTGAGAAAATCCTGAGTTAAGTGCCTACTTAAATTTGATGGGTTTGCCATTCAAATGATAGTCTGTCAGCCTAATAAAAGCACCAGTTAGTAAACAACATTACTGCACAAACACTGGCAGAATTATGAGCAACTGCAAGCTGCAATTAATTTGACCTTAGCCACCATGCCCACACAAACAGTGATGCTAATGCTGTGATTTTATTTCAGATCAATGTAAACAGCAACAAATCAACATTCCTGCCATTTCTCCAAAGAGGAATCAAAACTACCCAGTACAGCTAGGGGAATTTGCAATTGAACAGATGTAAACTACTTCATAGCCCTGAGGAAAATGGAATTCATTCACCAATGTGTAGCTTGAGCTAAGCTAATCCGAGTTGCATATCCAGTTCTGGAAGAGCTTTGGGTAGCAATCAATCTTCCTGCATTCACCAAGTGATTTGTTAATCTGCAGTTTTCATAACGTAATAAAGAACATATGGATTAACCAGCTATTGTTCATAACAGCCTGATGAGCTTCTTAGAGTCTCTTGGTTACTTACTGAGTATAACAGTATCCAGTGCTGTGAAACAAACTGGGCAGTATGGATTACATCATGTTCTACCATCTGGAAAGCATTACAATATAATCACTAATACTGTGAAGCCTCCTGAATCCGTTCTTCATTTATAATGCGACTGTTTGAGCTCCAGAAAGAGCATCTGAAGAGTGATTTGTAAAATATGTTACTGAAATCCTAAGTAGGATACTGTTCTTAATAAAAACCATACCTAAGTACAAACTCGATTTTCAGCTTATATCCTTAACCAATTATGTACCAATGCAAATCTCCACTGGTAAGTTTTCTTGCTAAATCCATTCTTGCAGTAGATTAGTTAGCTCAGAGAAATTGTACTGGGATAGAGCTTTCCAGGACCAGTAAGGTGATTTGAACACTCCCAGTGCCTGGTTCCCACCCTCTATTAGGTGTACAGAGACTCAAAAGAGTGATGGCATTAGACAACAACACAGACATCTGGGTCACAGCTCAGGGAGTGGGTGGGACAGGCTGGCAGTGGGCAGAGCCACTGCAGTCACAGGGGCTATAGGTTATTCCTGGTCTATCCACTACTCCTGTGCTAACAGGCAGAAAAAACTGCTCATGGTCAGCTGCTGAAGAGAAATGCTGCCCTGAGAATGCACCACAGAGCAACTCGGCAGACAAACATTGTGTTTTCTATAGTCACAGCTGCCTTTAGGGTCACCCACTTTTCCCACAACAAATGTCCAGCATCCTCATTTATTTCTGGCCCAGGATGCAAGTGCAGCAGGGCTAGCTCTCACTACAACAGAACCCAGTCTTGCTCCTTGCCAGCAAGGCACTAGCACCACTTCTGACATGTGAAGCAAAGTCTGCACAACAGCCCTTAGATCCATTTCTGTGAAACTTGTTCCACGGCTGAAAGCCAACAAGGGTCAACAACATGCAGCAGTTTAGTTTCACAGTGAATCCCCTTTACAAATAATCCTGGGCTGACAAATCCCACCATGCACCTTAAGATATTTTTTCCAGTAAGACAAAGCCAAGCCCTTAACAGGGCAACCTGCAGAGAGTTCAGTAAATGAAACCTCTGGATTGGCTTTCCCAGGCAGCCATTCCCATTTCATTTCCAAGCCTTCAGTATCCCTAAGGAGAAATGCAACAGGATGATTATCCACAGTTCAAGAAAATGTATCTATGTCTGTGTGTGTATATATATTTATATAAACACACACACTCTCCATACAAAGCCACATTGATACAACAATCTCAACCCTTCCATAATCTCCAGCTGTCCAAACCATGAGGTCAGGCTAACCTTGTCACGAATTTATTACAAATGTGCTAAAACCCATAGAAGGAGTACTTTCTAGAAGTTACTGTAAAAGTTCATGTCACAGGTCATGCGATAATCTGGAGAAAAAGGCAAACCATTTGTTTCTAAAATTGCACCCTGAAAATATAAAGTCAGTTTCCACCATACCAATGCTTTGACCCAGGCAGCCCCAGAAATGTGGTAAGAAACCAAGAGATCTTTTGGACAATGTAGTTTATCATGTACATCATTGTTCCAACACTGATTTTACACAATTTCCTGGGAAAAGGAGCACAGGTCTTTTTGGATGACATGACAATGTCACAACAGGACACGGAATGAAGGCACGGCACACAAAGTGAGCTTCAAAGGCAGGAAAGAGAGCAAGTTTATTTACAACTAGGGTTTATATCGTTTTCCAGGGATTGCCTCTGGATTGGAGGGAGAAGTTGCCACCTCTCCATCCACACTGGCAGAGACAAAAGTCCATCACCGGTCTCTCCTTGAGAGAAGAATGTAAACAAAGACTTTTTTCTACAAAATCCTTGAAAGACTCCACTTCAACATGTAAACATTTGAAAAGCTTTAGAAAAGTCAGAGAACTTTAGAGATTCTCAGAAGGCTTTAAAAATTCTCAGAAGGCTGTAAAAATTCTGGGTGACACGACAACTGTGTGGGAGACCAGAATGGAGTATTTATACATTGGGAAAGGTTAGTAATATTAATAACTAAAATCATGCATCATCTCTAAAACAGGAGCTCCTTACATAAATAAAACTGCATATAAATGCACAAACACACCCCAAAAAACACATGTACACATAAAAATGTTTATGTATTACACACATCTCTATTACTAACACTGAGGTAGATGTTTTCTATTCCACCTGCATGATATGCTACACAAGAAAGTTATTTTGTCTGCTTTCATTATCAGATCACATGACAGGAATTTTGCCATTATTTTTATTCATTTCAGTGAAAAGAGCTTTATGACCTGGCTCTTTAGTTTTACTACCCACTTAAACAAATATATTTCATGTGCCATTTTTGGAATAAAAAAGAGGATACTTCGAATTCTTAAAGTCTACTATTACAACTATCTAAAGCCCAAATATGAAGAAAACGTAAGAATTTTTATAGTCTTTTTAAAACCACATGTTTAGCTCAGCTAATAAATCTGTTCATGTGAACTCTGCAGCATTCAAACAAATGGATAAATGCTCAAGCTGCTAAAAAACAGATACAGTTTCTTATTCTCCAGTTATTTAACCCCATCTATTGAAAAGGACATTAGAGAATTCAAAGTGTCTGCTTTAAAATAAGATAAAGCTGGTAAGATATTTTTAAACAGGCATAGACAGTACAAAATAGTTCTTTTTGCCACCTCGAGAAGTGCACTTTTAAGATTATCTAGAAGAACAATCAGCAATTCTTCTAGACTTGCATGCATAAAATTCTCCTTTCTTTTTCAGTACTCTTCAATGTTGAAGCTAATTGCTGTCCTGATGGCCAGCTCATATTGAACAGATGAGCACCAGTAAATCAAAAGCTGTCCAGATCTCCTACTGTGGATCAACATATACATAATGGCTGCTTGCCCATGACTAGAAATCCTTCTGATAGCTTAATGCTGTCAGGTGCTTCCTTTCCAGGGGCCAAAACATAATGTAACATTCCAGAGGACAAATTTTTCCGGCTTCATTTCGAGCACAGAGTATGTGAACACCATTAAAACCAACTGATTTTGCCAAGATGCTTTTGTCAAGCATGTGTTTCACTAATGCATTTACAAAAATAAACATACAAAACTAATCAGTTTAGAAAGCTAAACAGCAGCACAAGATGCAGACAAAGATGACAGAAGCAGAAGTTCTGCAGGAACTGTTAGTTTGACAAGTCTAACATTGGACTATGGTCTCAGCTGGAGAAAAGACAATATATTAATGTAATTGATTATTTTTTTAAAAAATGGCGAACATCACACCTGTATTTAATCCTGAAAATTAAATTTTACATTTCTCAAAGAATAAGTGGTCTGTGTATTTCTTTATATGGTGTAATATGATCACATAAATTTTTGTGCTGACAAATTCTCAGTCTGAAGTAAAAAACGGGCAGTAGTACAGAGAGTATGAGCAGAGAGACAGCAGCCAGCCAAGGCAGGAGGATTTACAGAACAGATGATTTGCCAAGGGTTTTCTGGAGACGACAGGGAGGGGGTGGAAGCTTGGAACAAATTAATGGGCAAACTGTTCCAAGCACCAAGACTGGCATGGGAAGACGTGTCCAAAAGACTGTGACTCTAGGTTTGTATTACTTAACATCACTGTCTGGCTATCTAACTGTACTGACACTAACCACTGTGAATAACAACATGTTTCTCACCAGTGATACAAATGCGCTGTCATCCAATACCCAAATCTATAAAATCTCCAGTATTTCTGGTAAGCAGAAGATGTGGGAAAGTCCCACAGCCAGAAGAGCAAGTGGGATTTGCCTGGGCAGAGGTAATCACACTTACTGCCATGTGCAGGTACCAGCCACCCTAAAGACACTTTGTAGCAGGCCATTAACTCATTTAGCTGTGCAAATAGACTCCTATATGCAGGTTGCAGGAGTATGTGGATGTTGAAGGTAATGCCTTTCAAAACTGATCACCTCACCCAGCTTCACCTACTTGACAGAACACAAAGGACCTCCCTGCTCAGTGGAGTCTGATCACTGCTTAGCCAGACATGGAAAACCGCAGGGAAAACTCTTCCCAAAATCTCCAACATCACAGCTACTCCCCACTGGCAAAAGCAGAGGAAGCAGGAAAACAGTGAGAAGGTTGTTTCCATTTTGCACTGTGGTTAGGGTCACACGAGTACGCAAAGAAGCGCTGTGTTCTCTCAGGAGTGTTCTTTCCAGTGACAGGGGTCAGTTGGGAATAAGTCGCACAGCCTGTGCTTCAAACAGCTAAAAGTCAAAGAAGTCAAGGGACAAATGCCACAGGGAACAGAGACACCCTCTTCCCTTGGTACCTCTGGGTGCAGCGCTGGGTTCCGAACACCGTGTTCATGGACGGGGTGTTGTGGGTGCTGAGCTGGGAGAGGAGGGTTTGCAGGAGGAAGCACACCCTCTGCAGGCTGAGACGGTGCCGCTGGAAAACAGCAGTGCTCCAGGCAAGAAAAGGCAGCTCCTTTTGGAAGGAAGTTGCACGGATTTTTTTCAAACTCATGGAAATGGAGGAAGAAGAATTCAGTATGTATAAATCAGCAGAAAGATGGTACAAATCTATGGTATATAAGCAGTTCCACTGCACCTCCTATTCTGGGATCACATTGTCCCTTTCACACAAACAAAGAAAAGACATAAAACCAAAATAAAATAGGAATAACCTCACACAAAGTAAAAGATGTGAAGAAATGAAAGAATAAAAAGACATTCACTTTAATGTAATTTGAATACTATTTTTTAAGTGCACTTTCTCATTGTATTTTCCAGAAGAACACATGGAACAGATATACAAAAACGTTATCTACTTGTTAATTTTTAACCTATCAAAACTTTTTAAACACTTACCATGAAGTTTCCATTGCTGTAAATAATAACAGAGCAACAAATTAAATGTAAAACTAATTAAGCAAACATCAAGTAGCTAAAGTGTGTCTACAGAAAAGATTAATATAATTATAGCTCAGCAATTTGAGAAGAGAATATTTTGAATAAGTAGGTAATTAAGTTAAGAGAGGCCTAAAGAAAGATTTCACACTCACATTCATATGCTGAAGCAGTTTAAAAATAGAGAGCAAGAACTGCCTGACTTCATGTTTTAATTTTAGCTGGGTGATGAGCTGGTCCCAAAGACAGAAAGGGACAGCAGGATTTTTTCTCAGCAAAGTGCCCTTCGTATTTTTATGTGAAGGAAATGCAGTATGTTCTATTAATATCCTGTTGTGGCCCTACATAAGCCTAGGCACCCTTTCAATCAGGAAAAAGTTCTGGTTTGCTTCCTCAAATCACTTTTCTTTCAAAGACGTACACAGAAGTTAGAGAAGGTCCTGACTGCTCTGGCCACCCCACAGGTAAATAACATCCCCACAGGAATAGACACTTTGTTTTCCCATCAGTCACCTACTGCAATTACTAAAGCTGTAGTTTTCTATCATGGGGAGCGAAAAGCAAAGGATTGAGTTCACACCTTCATTCTCATTTTAATTAAGAGTTGGGGAAAATATGTCAACACCAACCAGAAAGGTGGGTGGGTGCAGGAGGGAAGAAATTATGTTTGGCTTAATGCTGGCATAATGCCTAGACCTTGGCAAAGAAGCTGGGAGAAGTGCACAGGCTTTTCCCACATAAAGAAAGATGCTTCCTCTGGGCATGGCACCCTCATATGCTTCACCTTCCTGACATCTCTCTGACTGACCTTATCCAAGCAAAAGCTCCCCACAGCAGGTCCCTGCCCACCCAACACTGTTTCAGACTGGCAAATTTTGACAGGAGGCCAGGACTGAAATTCTTCTTATTCAATAGCATCATACTGAAAACTTGTCTGTCCTTCAGGGAAGGGTGGAAATGAAGACTAACCAGCTTGTAGATTATTTTTTTGACATACTCTTCCCAAAATGTCAGCTATACAACTGAAGGTCAGAGTCTCTCCCAAATCCTCAGGTGTCACAAGAGCACATTTTAAAATAAGACTATTTTTCTTGATAGATGACAATGGTTAAAACCTAGGCAGGAGTACAAGTTAATACTGCAGTGAAAACAAGCCTGCTAAAGTCTCCCATCTTCTTCCACAGTTACATTCCCTTGCCTGTATTTCAGAGCAACAATCAGCCTTAAGACTTCAGAAACATCCCCCCTCTTTTGTTTGGCATTTATTTATAGATTCATCTGAGGCTCCACCGGTAAAATTCCACATGCATTAATACTGGTCATTGATTCACTCCAGCTCCTTCTGTGAATAAGCACTTGCAAACTTTATCTGCCAGGGAAGTGAAATGCAAGTCAGTCAAAGTTTGCATTAACACCCTGCTGGTCAGCACTTCCTAGGTGAGAGTGCTCTGCCATTGTGATCTTTAGTGCACTGTCTTGGTTCCCTGTGTGTCCAAAAGCACAGAAGGACTATGCCATCCCTTTCCGTGACCTATTTCCCATCCACTCAGCTCTTGAGGAAATAAAGCAGAGCACAACACTCAGGCAGGTGAGCCTAGGAAGATGCATGTAATTTGTTGATACCCATATAACTGATAACCTTTTGTTTTGTAATCTTAACACAGTTTTGCATTTTTAATTACCACAACGTGTTTTTTCCCACAATCCTACCTAACCCAATCCTAATTTATGTTAGAAGTTCCATGCAATTCTGAAAACTGTTTTCCCTTACACTATTCAGATGAAGGTCACTGTCTTTTCTCCCAGCAGAAGCATGCTCTGCATTTCATTTGTACACATGAAATGATCTCATTTACTCTTATCACTCCTAACATTTCTAGTTTAAGTGTCAGATACCAAAACAGGCCCAGGTATCAAGAGCACTCTATCCCCACCATTGGAATGACAACTTCTACTTGACTTCTTGCATCAAATGAAGTTAAAAGCACTTGAAACTAAGGACTGAAGAGATGATCAAGTCCTTTTGTTTTACTGAAGACCCCTCTATTTTAGAGATGCTCCCTTGTAAGAAGGTTGTCAGCTGACTTTTTTACTTTCTCCTGCTTAAGTTCAACACAAAGTTTGTAGGAAGAGATCATCACTCACTGCATCACTATTTATAGTTACTTACTCTATCGTTATCCTAACAAGACCCTAATCAACAAAGCTTCTGATACTCCTAAAATAAATTGTAACATGAAGGCATTTTTGTTTGAAAGAGCTTTTAATATAAATGAAATTTCTGCTTTTCTTGCTCTAAATTAAAAAAAATACTGAAAATTCAAATACCAATTCTTCTTCACTTCCCTTCCTAAATCATTCAGATAATGCTTCTCTTTCACCCTCCTGTGTAAACAAATCATTCATGGGTTCTAGGTATGAGAGGTTGGTTTTCTGTGGCAGAAGACAGGGACATTCAACCTATTTTTCTGTCTTCTGAAAAAGGAAAAATGCACTTTGAAAGAGTTTGCCATGAAGACAAACCTTCCTTCTACACAGCCCTCTTGCCCCTTCAGCAAGGTGATACACCAGACTCCATCAAGGGGCAAGTGCATCTTTGGCAAAGCAGTTCCTATTTCAGAAGGAAACATAAAAAATACTTACTGCTTGCTCAAAAAAATAGTCAAGTCTGAGTTTCCTTCAGAGCCTGCCTAGCAGGATCTAAATGCAGGGGAATGATAGGAACCTCTCTGGCTTTATTAGGCTGTCTGGCAGTACTATATAAGAAGCATTCTCCAGGACTTACTGAAGATGCAATGCAGTCCCTACAGCACTGGCTGTTCTCTGGATTTGTTCTCCAAACCAGGCTTCCAGGTGATCCAGCAATACTCCCACCATCAACACCTGCTGCCCCCACCACTGCCACCCACACAGTTCTGTTCTTAGAGTAGTGCTGACTCCTAAAAGCTGGTCACTCTGCCAGCTTCACTACAGATAAATAAGTACAATTACCTCAGGGAACTTAAATTAAGAGCTGCCTCTCTGTCTCTCACAGTTATATACAACTCTGTCATGTTCAAGCTTGAAGATGCATTTTTTTACTGCTCCTTTGATGGTTTTGTTATTTCTTAAGAACAGGGGCTGGAGGTGGAGGGCTAAAAATTATGTACTCCAAGTCTCCTCAAGTTACGAAAACGTCTAACCCCAGATCTGGGGTCCATTTTTCACAAGTCACACTCTTGGTCAGTCTCTCCTGCTTTGTCCACCAGGAGCCAACCAGCAAGCCCTCCTCCCGCACTGAGCTATTTGTGCAAACTGCTAGCTTGGAGAAAAAAAGCAGATACAGAGCTGGTGTACTTCTAGTGAATATAGTATATCCAGCTAAGAGTTGAGGAAACTAAATATAACAAACTTAAAACTACAATTATTGTAGGGGAGTTTGCCAGAGCCTCTCTGAAGCTCCTAATGGTCTGTTGGGGATTTATGGATCAGCTGTGAAAATTTACCCACAGCTAAAACTTGCCAATCAAGTCCTTGGCTTTGAACACTGCTACCAACTTCTATAACACAGTTTGAGATTACAGAAATGTCAAAGCAAAACAGTAGGTTTTAATGCTTCAGAGAAGGGTACAAGGAAAATCTATCATGTTAAATAGACCAATAAGACAAGTGTGTGGAGGCTCCCTTCTGAGTGTTTGTATCTTTGTATAAAAGGGTCTTATATTTTTACAGAGCAGGAGGAGATTATAAGTGCTGCCAAAACACACAGTAGGAAACAGTATGTTGTACAGAAAAGACTACAAACTGGTGTCTTGCAATTTAAGAGCAGATTCCCTCCATAAATTTTGCCAGTGATCCAGAAAATATTATTTGTTGATATTTTATGTTATTGCCATATGGATAGGGATAAAAAGGGATCATTATAAAATTTATAAAAGCTTCTCTGAAATTGTATCTGCTATTTTCATGTCATTCCATTTAAAAAGGCAGCAAAAATAACAAATAAAAAAATCCTGAGAACTTACACAGAAAACAAAGCAAGTAGCCTGTTTAGGTGAGAGATACAAGACCATGCCTTATTTCTCCCAAATTCTCAGCACAAATGCGAAGGCAGCAGTGATGCCCCCCTGTGAGGGCAGT
Organism: Hylia prasina; assembly: GCA_013397195.1. NCBI lineage: Eukaryota > Metazoa > Chordata > Aves > Passeriformes > Sylviidae > Hylia > Hylia prasina. Next base: position 21,641 of record VYXD01008550.1, on the reverse strand, counting down.
GCTGTGCAGAGGAGCTGATGGGCTCTTTGTTGACCCCTCTCCACCTCCAATTCTACAAATCCCTGCAGCTGGTGAGGCTTCAACACTCCAGAGTACTAGTTTGAAAACATGTCAGACCTCCAATATGCTACTAAGTGCCACAAAGGAGCATGAATACCTTCTCCTCCCTGCAGAGATCCATATTCTTTTTAAAAAGGGAAGTTTTAATGCTGCAACAAGGTAACTTTCTATTATTTGCTTTGGCTTCTACTATATTAGGTCTCTTTTGTCAGCAATTATGCCAAAAAACAAACAGTAAAGAGTCATGAAGCCTTGCAAATTTAGATGATAGGATCTGATCCTTTAAAGCCTTATACACATAAATAATCCTCATGTGTATGAATAAGGCTTTACAAGATCATAGCATATACACTATATCCAAAGAGGAATTCAAGTCCTCTTGAATCTACCACTGACAAGCAAACTCTTGGCCGCCTGACATTATTTATGTTGAGCTATAAATTATGGTATATATTTATAATATAAAGACATATTGCTTTATTCTGCACAGATACACTTTAACTATCTACCCAAAATGACAAGTCACTTCTAGCCCTTGCAAATTTCGATTTAACTCTTTTTTTCATTCCGAAGGAAATTAAATCTTTTAGTACTCTGCAATGCACAGAACCTACAAAACGTAGGTGGAACAGTAATGATCCCATGCCTTTTACAAGCCTGATATACCAAAGATACATAACATGGGATTAATTTAAATTTCATTGTCAAATTTGGAGTATTTAATTTTTATTCGCCAGAAGCTGGGAAAGAGGAGATATGTTCAAGTGCAGGAAATGAGTTGACTTGGAGTCAAGTTCACAGAACTTCTATTATTTTATTACAGCACTTTACCTATGAACCTATCTGCCCATGCCACTCACAGAGGTACCTGTACCATCATCCCAGTCACTGGGATTCTGCAGTTCTTAAAACATGTTCACCTCTAGATGCAATGATGACACTTTGCTAAGTGTAATGAATGACAGAGCAACCTGAGGCAGACCTCTTGGTTCATCTCAGAGTCAAAAAAAGATGCCAATAAAAGGGTCAGCCCTGTCTGCACCATGAGAAGGTGTTGCTACACAACACAACAGTGACCTTGAATGAAGGAGTAAATAAAGAAAAGAGGCCAATGTTTGGTTGTGAGCTGGCAGGACAGTGGAAAACTGTAGGTGACCTTAAAAGAATGTGCCATGAGAGGTACACAAATGGATGGTGCAGAGTACATGGATAGCAAGGGTGAGAATGTTAAGACGTGTTAATGGAAGACTTTGGAAGATAAGAGAAGCCTAGGGCTGAAAAGAAATCTCATCATAGTTCGCTAATATGTCTCTCTATGGTTTCAGGATATGACAGTCATCTTTTCTCCAAATGCCATGCTCAGTCTGAATTGTGCATAATCTCTGGCAGAATTTTATGTGGAGGAGTAGAGGAAACCTCAGACAATCACTGGAATAGCATCCAAACTGCACACCATGGAAATATCCATAGCTGTGCCCAGCTCTGCAGGGACTGGACCAGGGACTGGAGCAACCTTCTCTGTACCAGAAGTTAATCTGCTCTCACTCTATTTCCAAGAAGAGCAGAAAGAAGGGTGAGAAAGACATTATTAATTTTTTTTTTAAAAAATGAGGCCAAAAATAGAATAGTAAAAAGTGGTCAGTGTAAGGAACTGTACGTGTCATCAACCTAATAAAACTACCTAGCACATCTTCCCTTAGGGGGAAAACCATGTTAATCAGCAGAGACAGAAATAAAATTTGTTCCTGCAGAAACAATCTCTTTGTTATCTCAGTAAAGGTAATGTCAGCCATCAAGCCACTTGTTGAAGAGGTACTTGAAGCCTGTTTCCAAGGACAAATATGAGAATATAAGTAAAAATGTGCTGCAACTCCTGCACATTTCCAAAGAAGTGGCCGTAACTCACAGACACCATCTACTCACACATCTCTGTGCATTCAGGAAATAAGCAAAGCCATAGCACATAAAACTGTAGATTTTGACACTATCAAATTCAAGACATTTCACATTGCTTGAATTCTAAAACTCTGCATCCTAATCTACAGAAAATCACAAGTTTTATGGCAAGTTGAGGAAAGCTAAGACTAGATAACACCAGATGCTTTTCTTATCTCAAAAACTGGTAAGTCAGAAAAGGGACCAAGTGATCAGAAAGCTGTCAGGGACCTTGCTCATAACCTGTCCAAAATGCCATTTTCTCTGTTCATCTTAGCCAGCAGAAGGCATTACTGAAAGGAACACGAGTTAAAGACTTCCTTATCCTGTCCCTGTCTTTTCTTCAGAAGAAATAATCCAGAAGTGGAATCTCTCTCCAAAGAGTGATTGTCATTAAGATTTTACATAACACAGGCTTTAGGGTTAAAACCATGCCGGAGATAGACTACTCCTTACGACCAGATTCCTGTCACTCTCAGAGTCAGGCAGCACTCATGGCATCCCTGGAGCACTCTGCAAAGGCTGGTGAGACAGATGCACATCTTTAAACAACAGAGATGACAAAGAACGAATCTGAACTGCATCATTCAAGCAACGGCCACAAAGAACAACTCCACCCTGGTCCTGCTCATTTCCTGTTCAGCTCATCCCCCAACAGACATGGAGAAAACTAACAACAAATGCATCCTTCTTGTAGTCCCTTAGATACAAGGTAATTGTACCACAAGCTGCATATTCAATATCAGTTAAACTCCCTTATCACAAGTTTGCATACACACCCCCAGAAATGCAGTTAGCCTGATACAAAGTAATTGCTTGTGCACTCGGACCTACTGATCCTTTAAGAAAACAAGCATTTGCCCCTTCCTGCAACAGAATACCCAATGCTTTTATTCGGCATTTCTTCTAAATAGGCAAGAGGCATTTGTAAAACGGGCTAGGCTTGAGCTGTCAGAACAGGGCAGATATTAAACGTTTCTAAAGCCCAAAGGGAGACGTTTTCTGGTTTCCCCCTCTGTGTCAAGTGACAGCTCCACTGTGACGGGTCATTAGCGTGACAAAGGGAAAGCAGCTGGACACAGAGAGGGGCAGAGGCTAACAGAGCGATTACATCCTTAAATCAACTATAAAATGTTACAAAGGATGAAGAGGAGGAAAAAGGGGAAGAGTATATTCAGGGGAATAAAGTCAGTTTGATAAAGTGCCTAGCTGTGCGTCATAGAAAATTAATTCATTTAAATAAAAGAGAAATCAAGACAACTTACTCTTCGGAGAAAGCTGCATCTATTTGAAGGAGTATTTTAAAGTGATTGAAATTATTATTTCATGCAAATGATCCATTCTTCCCTCCTAAACAAATTTCTACAGTTTCTGTGAAGTAAAAATGTGTCTTTGAAGATCTAGTTCCTCCCATTTTGATAGCCCCCAGAAAGGATCAGAATTGGTTACTGACATTTTTCCCCATCTCCATTTTCCTTTCCTCCAAATGAGATCAGGAAGATTTTAGCACCACAGCACAGCAGTAGCTCAGCAGGTCACACACAACTCTCACCGTTAGGTGCACACAGCTCTGAAAGGACAAGTGGTGTATTAAGAGGAAAACTAATGGAACGTATTTTCCAGTCTTCCCATTGATGGGAAAAGTATATTAAATTTCCAATAAAAAGCAACATCCAGGCAACTGAGTTTTATTAAAGAGGACTCCATTGCCATGTATTGTGCTCCAGCAGTCACTTACTATATTGGTTCTTATAAATTACACATTATTTAAGTTTTCTCTAAAGTTGACATCACTGCTGTTATGGCTCTCTCCACTAAAATTTGATAACTGATAATAAAAGTCAGATTACTTGGAAATGTTTGCATGCAACACATTCTTTCTAAATTTTTTTGTTCTGACTCCTTTCTGCTTTTGTACCTCTGTGCTCTTTCTTGAATCTTTTTATTTTGCCTTTGTGCCAGGAAGCTGTTAGGTTTTAAATCAGAGATTATAGAATAAAAATCAACCAAACAGAACAAAACCAAGTCCCAAACTCTATACTTTCAGTCATTTTTGTTTAAAACAGAGAACATCCATATCATTATGTCATCTTTAACCTTTGGATCACAGCAGATGTAACTGTGAGGGGTCATTGTTTTCCATCAAAAAAAGAAAATAAATTTAAAAATAAATAAATACAAAAGGAATTTTAATTATGTGATGAAGATGATTATAATCACTGATGTTACTTTTGGAAAACAATTAAACTTAAAAGTGAAGCACCCTCTGTTTGTTCCTGTTCCCTCCATGCACACACACATTTGGCATTCTAAGTCCTGATTCTAATCTCAGGTGAGGTGTAAGAAGAGTGTCAATAATCACACAGCAAAGAAGCCAGACAATTCCAGAAAAACTGCATTTTCCCCCACTGCGTGTTTCATAATATACAGAGACAATAGATGGGAAACACAAGGAGGAGCTTAACCATGGGGGTTTACACATTCTCTGGCAAGTCCCACACCATGCTGCTTTTGCAGCTCCTGTCCCTTGTTTTGGTAAAGCTGCACAGCTAAGACAACTACAGCCTTCTCTGTTTTGTTTTCATCTCCAGTCAGGGCTGTTAAATTTGTTTCAACACAAACTCCATGAGTTTTCAGAGCCCTGTCAGGGAGAGAAGAAACTAAGATTTTGGAGATGTACTTTAAAAGGCAAACAAGTATGAAAAGCCTGTATCAGTAACAGTAAGACAAGAAACAGTAAAAGCAGTGTTTCTCCTTGTTAAGTATCAGCTTAGCCTTTGCCATATATGCCAAACTATTTGCCATGACTAATCTATATGATGGGAGTACATTTCATATTTTATCTCTCCTGAGAGACTTTGACTTGGGAAGGGGAAAAAAAAAAGAAAGGAAAAGGAAAAAGAAAATCCCACACTACGCAAAACAAACAGACAATGAAGCAAATAAAAGACCCACATGTTTAACATAATGGGTTAGAGTTTAAAAAAAAAATAAACTGGAGGTAATTTTTCCCAACAAGTTTTCTCCTTGCGACTATAGGAAATAAAGGACTCAAAGCACTCAGCACCAGCCTGCTTCCTCCTCTCTGCCCCCAGAACTGGCACAAACTGATGACAACTTGGGCACAGATGTTGGGAATTCCATCTTCCTTCCAGAGGAGCTCAAAATCTCCAGCGCACAACCCCTTAGGAAAAATAAATATTAACTTTGGTTTTTCCACTATTGTTTTAAGGTGCCTTTTATTCATTTTGTAAATCAAACATATATTCCTATATCAACACAGGGAGTTTAAAACTGCTCCATTTCCACTGGGCAGATACGACCCATGACGAATCATTAGAACCAAAAGCATACAAAGAGTTGGATTTCAATACAGTGAGGTCTCCTATAATCACAGAATTTACTTATGGTAATGTTCTCAGCAAGAACTCTCAAAGAAAGCACTCTTCATGCAACATCTCTATAGTTAATCCACAGCCACTCAGTCCTTTCTCTCAGTTATTTCCAGCTTGTTGCTCTGTCAGACTGCAATGAATCACACAGCTGGAATTATTAATAGGAGTCTCCATTCTCTCATGCTGCTTAGCCACTCCAGCCAATCTAACAACAGGTACTAAAATTTGTCACACACTGACCTGTCACCTAAAAATTACATTTCGCAATACAAATGCAAATTATAAACAAAACTTTCCAACCATATAAATTTTCTCATCGGTGCAGACACAGACTTACCGAAAGAGGGGGGATAAACCCCAAGCCAACAGTTCCAAACACACATTGGTCTTTTCAGAGATATCCAATACGTGTTTCACTTGCTGACACTACAGACCCTACCCTGCCTTTCCACTCCTTCCTCACAACTGCAGCAGAAACCAGTTATGAACACTGGCCAACACCATTACAACTGTTCTTCTTCTCAGCCTTCTGCTTTATTTCATACAGAAGGATATGTTTTGTAAGTCATCCTCTGAAGCATTTAAATTCAGGTTTCCCTTTCCCAGAAATTTCTCATTCTCAGCTCTACAGCTTGAGGGCTTTGACTGCAAGAAGGCTTTTAGTTTTGGAAAATAAGAAGTATTTTCCCATCAAACATCACAACAACCTGCATAGATAGAATACTTTAACTCTGTAAATCTTATCATTGTACCTTTACTATCAACTCAATTGACGTTGTCACTCAGGACAAAAAAGTACAACATGTAGAGAGCATATTTCAATTTATATCCTGTTGTAGTTGGATACTATCAGCAGGGAATTTCAAACTAGAACTTTAGGAGTACTTTCATATTAAAATTACATTATAAATGTAAAAGTAGAGGGGCATTTAAAGAATATAGTACTGCCCATTTGTTTACAAAAATATGGCAATTGTTAAAAAAAGTCAAAAAACCAAAATGCTCAGAAAACAAGATGAGTGTTTTCTTTCCTATAATGAACCCATGACTTCATTTTGTAGAAGAATCATTGCTTTCCTTTCCATTGTATTTTACCACTTGTAATACCTGTTCTAGCGTGTTAGAAATAAATTTGGAAGAACAATTTTGGATATTCCATAACATCTCCCTTCCAATCACTCACTAAATATTCAGTCTAGATTATAAAATACCAGTTATTTTCATGAAAACAAAGTACAGTTTGCCTTCATTTCCAGATCACAGCATTTATTAACTGTCAGGTAAACAGGCGCACACCAAATTACGCCACACAGTTACAAAACTGCATGATCAAGTTGCAAGACCTTAGATGGAGATGTTCGATGTTTGCCACCCTGTGTCACATTAACATGACAAAGAACCCTCAGAACACAGCATCTCTCTCAAATCTTTCCATTAAAGGTAGGGTCAGAAGGGAACCATTTGAAGTTTTCCTACCTAAAATTTGCTAGGAAGCATGACTAGCAAGAATGTGATGCCCTCATACATAACACACGCCACATCAGAAGTACAGTCGTGAAGTATTCTCATCAGATCTACCTGACTTGCAATATGCAGCCACATAAAGTCTGGGTGATTGTGAGAAAATAAGGGTCATCTTTAGAGACTGGAGTTTAAAATTTAAGACTGATTTTGAGTAAGCGTAAATTACTCTGTGGTTGCACAATATTTCACAAGTAGCGCAGCAACAGCCCAGTGGACTTAGGAAGAGACCATTAGTGTTTCAATTGCAGTGCCAAGTCTATACTTCCAAGGAGAAATAGAAATGTAGCTCACGAGAACCCTGAACGTTTTCACGATTAAGTTACGAACCATGATTTAAAAGCAAACAGACTAAGAGAAAATCAAGGATCAAATTTATGGACCACATTTTGCAGAAAGTTTGAAAGACTAGTTATTTACATATTTATAAAAGCTGATGTCATTCCTAAGTTACAATAACATTCGTACTTTAAATTTGCAGTATCATCAAAGCATACATTGCACATAAGTATTCCTATACACGTGTGTACTTTGCAAATGTAAGAGAATTGAAAGCATTTCCTCCATTAGTAATATTGTTGGGTTTTGTTAAGAAAGTGACAATGGAGGTGCCTAAGCCAGCGCCCTTGCTGAAGCGGTTGTTGCAGGAAAGCAGCTCAAGCCCAGCGGCAAGGCCGTGGCAGCTCCTCAGTGCTTTGTCATACTCGCGCTTTGCTTGAGGGCCGCACACGGGCTCAGTCCACTTGGCGGTCTGGGACGTGATATCGAAAGTGGTTCTCAACCTTCACCACTGCGCAGCACCCAGTGTCCTGCTCGTCAACTCAAGCAGCAAATCTTAAAGTTATAGAAGGCAATTCTAATAGCTCCATAGCCGGATATTTGTTAGCAGATTAAAAGCCCTTACCTCTTCTAATATATTATGACTTGGGAAAAAATCAGATACAGTGCACGCCACCACCTTGAATCAGCACAGATCATCCGCTTAGGCCTTACTCATGCTTCATCTATTAACTACAGAGCATTCGGTTTGTCTTCAAGCTTCTCATTTAGCCAGATAAGTATCACTGGCACCACTGCATCTGTGTAGCAGAAGTGCTTTTCCCCCCTTTTCCGGGTGGAAAACGAAACAAAATGCCATTCTCATCACTGCACTCATTAGTAAGACTTCCATGCCGGCACAGGTTACTTTTCCCGTGACAGTTTTGCAGAGATGCGATGGCTTCTGGCACCCCACGAGCCCCTCACTCCAGGCCTGCCGGGGAACCGCAGCAGAGGAAGGGCGGCCGGGCAGGCGGCACACACCGCCCCGGGGCAAGCCACGGAAACTTCCCCGGCCCAGCTCCCGGGCGCGGAAAACGCGGTGCCGGGGCGAACCCTCGGGAAACCAACACGAGCGGGTTTTGGGGCAGAAAACTTCTGAGGGCAGCGAGGCCACTGCCGGACTTCAGGGGAGTCCGTGCCCCTAACAGCGGGGACGGGCCCGCCGCCACCCGCACGGCGAAGCGAGGCTCAGCCCGCGGGGCACCGCTCGGCCAGGGCCGGTGCCGGGCCGACCCTCCGCCCGCCCGGCTGTCAGTCTGGGCGCGGGGGGAGGGAAGGGAAGGGGGGCACCGCCACCGGGGAGGAAGAACGACCCGCGCCTGCCCGCCCGCCCGCCCTCCCTGCGCGGCGGAACGCGGGGCGG
>VYXD01008550.1:0-12902 GCA_013397195.1 Hylia prasina | reverse complement strand
GGCCGGGGCAGGGTGGCTCCCGCGCATCTGTTCGGGACAGGGTGTCTGGGGCGCACCTGGCCCTGCCCGGGATGGTGCCGGGGGCCGCGCTTGGCAAAGGACGGGCTGTAGGGCAAAGAGTGAGCAGTGCCGGCCCCTTCACACTCCGGCAGTAGTTTACAGTTATCAAACGCCAAGGGCAAGGGGGAAAGCGTGTGTGCTGTTCTAATCCCTCGCTGGTAACACCTTTGTTGAGGAAATGTTATCAGACATTTATCAGACATAGGCTCTGTCGGCCGATATAAGACAGGAGAGTGTATCCCAGCCAATTAATAAACCATCTCGAGTAACAATTCATCTGTATAGCAACCCCCCCCCCGTCTGGGCCCAACCACGATGGGTTTTTAATAAAGGATGTGGATCCTGGGCTCCCCGCTTCCAAATACATACTTTAGCGCGATCATGACCTACTCGGGAAAGCTTTACCTACTGCTGTAATAACACAGGACTAAAGAGTGGAATTGCTGCCTGATGATACAATGTGACAAAAAAGTTTTACCTGCACATGTTTTGGGAGGAAATTTCACATGACTGATGGAGCAGAAGTTGCACTCTTGCATTAAACAAGTAACACTGAAAATGTTTCTTCCAGCTCTGCCTCCTTTTGTAACGTGCTGTTTATTAGAGAGGGATAAGTCAAAGACCATTTCAACACTTGCTCCTGCACTACCTCTATTTGCCGCACACCCTCCCCCCAGCACACACACCGAGGAAAGCAGAAACATCCTGGCTCCTTTGAAAAATTAATCCTAATTCAGGGGAAAGACGAATTTTGAAGGGGTCAGGTTCTCCTCCCCTGCACCTGGCACAGTCATTTACAAGTATGTAGCCTTCTAAATGGAAATAAAATGCCACCTCCGGTGACTGGAAAATTTTAAGTTAGTTGCATTAATCACGTACTTTACACTTTGCAGATGGAGAGCACCAACCTGGTGCAGGGCAGTGGAGAACTGGGCTGAATTTCAGTTGCACAGTTACTTAATGGTAATGTAACACCAAATGCACCTTCTAAAAATGAATAGCCATCAATACTTATTTAGACACATTGACTTACATTGTATTCTGAGAAATACAAAAAATGGAGCTTCACATCCTTTCCCACAAGGGAAAAAAAAATTTCACATTATGTGTTTTCTGGTTCAGCAAGGGTCAAGGGGTGGTCAGCACTGTGTAGGTACAAGATGCCTGATCTTCCAGCAAAGGAAAGGTAAGATCTGGCTGACAGGTGAGGGAACTCATGGAAAAAAGGTTTAACATGTGGGACCATCTCTGCCCAAGATTTAAAGTAAATCCCAGATGTCCACTGATCATCCACAGAAAAGTGGCTTTGTGTGAATTTCCTGAGTAGCACTGAAAGCCCTTGAGACCAAGCAACAGCCACTGCTGTCTGTAATTATTTGAGGAAGTGAAAGATGGTGACTCATGGCTCAGAGGGCAGCAGGAGCACAGCTATGACACTAATGCATGGCCCTGGATTAGGAGGTGGATAGTCACAAGAACGTGTTACTTCACACAGACATATTACATCACTTGTAATAATGGATCAAGTGTGTTTTACTAGGCACTACTATTTCTGCACTTAATACATCCACTGTACATCTCGGCATTCAGTCTCAGCATGGGGTCCTAAAACTCTGCAAAGATTTTCTCCATTCACTTTAACAGTTCTCATCAAAACGTCTGTCTCTCCTCAAGTTTTTGTTTGTTTGTTTGTTTGTTTGGGGGGTGTTTTTGTTTTTGTTTTCTTTATTTTTTCTTTTTCTGTCGTATCCCAGTGTTTGGCTTGGCATGATCTGGTGTGGCAAAAGCACTGACCCCTCACTGCCAGCTGGTCCCTGCCTTACCACAAGGCACTAGCAAAGGCTCACTCAGAGGTTTGTCCTACAGGGAAATAAGTGGGTGGGTGTGAGCAAGCATGGAGTGACCAATGTTCATGGACCCTCTTATTCGAGAAATCAATATAAGCAGTTTTCTGGCCAGCCCTTACAGTATTTCTGGAGCACTGCCATAAGAGAGAAACAACAGTGGCTGGTCCAAAAAACACAGTTTTAAGGTTTGGGCTTGGCAGTAGAACTGAACAAGTGCTAACAGCTATACAAGTTCCTACTCTCCTAATATGGAACACAGTTATGCACACTGAGAAATCAGAGCTGTAGGTTTTTTCCCCTTGGCTAGAGACATATTCTGTGTTTGTATCAGCTGACTTTCCTGTTGCTGACTTCATATGCATTAAATATCTATGATTTTAGATTAAAACTGTTGATTTTTTTTGAAGTGTCTATGCCATGGGTATTAATGAAAACTCATGCAAAAAGCACTCCTGGCTAATAATTTCAGCTGAGATTAATATACTTACTGCATCTCCCAATAAAATTAAACAATCCCTGCCTCTTACAATTCCCTTTTGGAGTTTCCAGCTGAAGCAGTCTGAAGTCCTGATCTAACTGCTGTTCTAACTTGCATGAGGATAAATCAGAAGCAGCTCTCTGGTGTAAATAAACTCACACCCAGAATATTCCATTTTTAGGAGCAGATCAAGAAAGGCACAGGCAGAATCTGGAAAAAAAAGAAAGGGATCATAAAGCAGGAAAGTGATGGAGCCAGGCACACACAGGATACTGTGTCCCCAAATAGTTCAGCATCAAATAACAAAAAACTGCAATTATTTTATTTATTTAAGAGCTTATTTAACCATAGAGTTACACAGTAGCAAGGAAACACATCTAAGAATAAAAGATGTCAATCTGCCTATTAGTCTGACTAAGGCCTTTAATTGGTTTGTGCCTGAATCTGTTACTTTGTGACCTGAAATTTAATCCTTGGTGAAATAATTGCCTTAATTGTAATCATCTGAAAATTAATATATAGTCAACTCTTCATTATCAGGGAAAAGAAGCAGTTGGAAAAAATGAAAGAGGGAAAACCTAGATAACACGAGTACCTCAGGGCCTGGGCTGGCCCAGCTGTACATGTCGTGCCCTGGTGTAAATGTTGTGCTCACTTAAGCTGCAAGAGCAGCACCAGTTTAGGTACCACTGCACATCTAACATGGTTTATTCCCAAAGTGGGTAAGGCACCCAGACACAATGGAGAATAAACTCTGGTTTTTACTGTTACTGCTGCGTGCAGGTACTTTAATTCATATTTATAAAGCGTGATCTAGATAGTGTTGTGCAGCAGCAATAGTCATTAAAATACAAACATGATTTCATGTAGAAAGATGTCATCTCTGAATTAGGACTGAAGTAACATAAGTATCCAGTTGCAGGAATAAAAGACTTCATCTAGGAAGAATGGCAACATCGTACTCCTTAACAGACTGTGGAGAGAGGCGGGAAAGCACTCTCTTCCTCGACTTCCAAAACAAATGAAAGAAAATCCACTGAAAAAGAAATGAAAAACACTTCAATCCAGTCAGTTTATTGTTATCAACGTATTAGGTTTTCCCAGGTTACACTGAGCCCTGTTTCTGGAGTTTGCTGTACATGTTTTCCTGTTCTCTCCGATCCTTGTTTGGATAGAGAAGCCGAAGGCTGAAGCAGAAATTTCCAGTGCCTTCTGGGTAAGTCTCTATTTACTTCTATCAGCTTCTCCTGAAAAATATTTCAGTCAGCACCACTTTTGACTTTTTTCTTTTCAGTGATTTTCTTTTCACTGGATGTGAATGGCAACAGGTGGCCACAATTGGTAGGTTCTTTTGCAGTTACTCTGGCTTTGCATTTTCCTGCACCTGTGTGGGCTCTACTGCTCATGACTGCATGTTATTGAAATGGTGATGTTTAGAAGTACTCAGGGTATATTTACAAAGGATCAGGTAAATTTTAGCTCAAGCCTGCAAGTTGCTTCATAAACAAAAAAAATTTTCTGACATTTGAAAGCAGAAAGTTTCCTAATAGTTTGAAAGGAAAATACAGGGGAGATCTAGTCCTTTAGAATTAGTTGGCTATAGAGCAGATGTTTTTATAAGAGAAGAGAATCACCTGAAGAATTTGACTAAACACAGTAGGTTAGGAGCAAAATAATCACTCCATGAATAACCAGAAAATGAAGCTTAGGAATGATTCACTAAGAGATACAGCCTGGTTCCAGACCTCTGAAAGGTGAAAAACAAAACTCAGGAGCTGGACTGGCTGCTGCAGTGTGCAGATCATGTGCTTCCAAGAGTCAAGCAAATCAAGATACAAAAGGATAACCTTTGGAGATAAGGTCAGACATGGGTAGCTGAGACTTTCAAATATGCTGGGACAGCCAGCTAATAGAAGGCAAACAGCAGAATTTTAAGCCTGATGCAGAACAATGTGGAATAAACTAATGACGTCTTTTTGCAGGTAGTGTGAGATGCTGTGTATTCCCTCAGCCCCCTGAGCCAGTGAAAATATAGTCCTCAATTCATGTACTGTAAATTTAGAAAATATTGGAACGTGCAACTGATCAAACCTAGGAGGTATGGTTGTCATTATATCATGCTCTTTTCTAGCTGTAGAAATGGCAAATGTTTACCATTTTAACTATATTAGCCAACTTCTTAAAGAACAGGTGAATGTAATTAAAGAAGACATAATGGCAACAGTAAAAATGAAGGTTAAACTACTCTGAGGAAAAAACGGGCTTTAAAAAAAAATCCTTGATGTTACTCTCAGCTCTTTAGATAACTGAAATATGCATGTTAATAACCTGACTTATCTTTCCATGCCTTCACTATTACATACTTCCATCCATATCATGGCTTAACTGGTCTGCTTCCAGTCATCCTCACTTCTGTTTCTCATCCTTCATGGCCCCACAGGCACAAGAGAATTAACAATAATTGTTTATTTATTTGTTTACCCCACTCCTGTCTAATATATGCGTGGGCAGTTTTTTCTCTCATTGCCACACTGGTAGGTAATAACTACTACATCTTCACTATTAATAAAAATATCCATAATTAATATATTTAGTACAGATTTTACTTCAGTGATTTTAAATTTTAAAGATACCATATTAGAAGCAATATCCAGTCCTTAAAAAGCTTAATTTGTCAAGCCTTTAAATACTAATTCTTCTTTATGTGCATGCAAGTTCTAAGGATATATGCATAGCTGGAGGCAAAGTCTAAACTTAATGGTTTCTTTACCCATGGTAAACCACTGATTTTTGCATAACTGCTGAGTACCATTTGATAGTGATAAATACTACTGACACACAAGAACAAACTGGGCATAAATTAGATTACAAAGTAGGGTCTTTAAGTATTTTACATGACGACAAGTGATTTCTGGAAGTCTGCCTAAGTAGAACAGCACCAAAGACTGCACAATTTACACCCCTATAAATGATGTTTGGTTATAGTGAGGATATGTCGATCTGGTCTGCGGCAAACGGATCCATTCCTGAGACCTCTCACTTGCGGAAGATGTTCTGCAGGACTGAGTTTTTGACAGGCCACTTGTGCGAGCCCCGTCTGCTGGCATGAGCTGCCGAGGTGCCCTGGCTGCGGGAGGCTGCGGAGCTCAGGCAGAGCCAGGGCCAGAGCTGCACTGCCTCCTGACGGAGCCAGGCAGGGCTCCTTCCCCCTTCTCCGCTGACAAATTGCACAGCTGTGGTGTTACATGTCAGCACTTGCAGTGCGGATCTCCGGAGACAAACCAGGAATGTTCTGCATGCCAGACAGTGGCGCTGAGCCATTACATTGAGACAACCTTCTTGAGGGAACCGTGGGCCCGGAGTGAGCGAGAGTGGGGAATCCACCGACATTCTGACCTGCAGCCGCGTAACCATAGGCAGCCTAGTGCAGCGAGGCCAGCTCTACAGTTAAAAGAAAACTTGCAAAAATGTGCCAAATCCATGTAGCATTTGCTGAGTAGATACTACAGTGATTTCAAACAACTCTCGTGGCATTTAGATAAGGTAGGTGAGACTATGTGTCCCTGAAGTCTGAGTTATGCTTTCATCGACATTCATGGTGAGCCTGAAATTATTTGATGATGTTTATCATCATCTGGAATACTTCCAGTGGAAAACATGATCTTGCTGATCTGGAATCTAACTCAGCTCCTGCAATCTATATATTCAGGGTAACAGTCAACAGAGAAATGCACATTGACATTTAATGCAGAGAAGCAAAGGACTCTGCAGTTACCTGAAATTATCTGCTCACCTGTTGAGGTAATCTTCTAAAATTAGCCTTTCTGTTTAGAACCTACAGTTCTTGCTTGTTTCACTGAACTACCATGCTGCTAAACTTTCACCTGCTCCTTCCCCTTAGAAAATCTACGAGGACTTTTAAAGTCATTTTCCTATGGGGAAGGTGAAGAATATACAATATATAGGATTGTAAAATAAATTTTGTAAATAATTATCACAGGGACTGAAAAATTAAACAGCAGTATTGAAAGACAATTATGGAGGGGAAAAAAAACCTCAAAATTTTATTGTAACCATGGACAAAAAAACATAACTGTTATTACTGTGATGTCAAATTAGTTTATTGAAATGTGTCATCTAAGATAAGGAAATAATAAGAATAATCATGTTTTGACTTGAGCCCTGGAGGGCTTCTCCTTTGCTACCTTTGCTACTTCCCACTTTAGTAGTGAGTTTACACCTCTTTCTTTATCAGCATCTTGTGAGGAAGGGCATAGAAAACAAACAGCAAAGACAAATATTGGGGTAAAAAGAAACATGAATTAAAGAGCAATTGCTCATCATCACAGGTAACACAGCAAAAGCTCCACTATCACAGAAAATAATCTTAAAAGGGAACTAGTAGCATACTGCATATGAGGCTACAAGAAGATGAATGCATAGCTTCTTGGAAACCTTGGAAATTCACAGCTGGTATAAGTAGTCTGCCGTCAAACAAGAAAGGCGTATAATTTGGAAATCTGGAAGGGTTAATTCCTTTTCCTACATTGTTATTCAATGGTCTGGGTAATGAAACAGATAACACATCTGAAATGTGCATGTGGGGTAAAGTGCTATAGGCAAACTGGAGCAGAGAAAGAATTTTCAGAACGATTTGGGGAGATCAGAGGAATTGTGAAAAACACAGGATTCAGCTGAGGAAGGACAGGTGTTAAGTCCTGTACTTAGGAAGGGAAAATATTGTCTGGGAAAGTACAGGATGGGGAATGACTAGACAGAAAACAGTTGTTCTGAACAAGACCTGGGGAGTATTACAGAAGATCACAGCTGAACATGAGTCAACAATATAATGCAAGGAAGGCATCTATCAACCTAAGCTATAGAAATAGGAGTTCTGTCTGACGTAATTCCCTTATTTTTCTTTGTGGTGATAAGGCCTCAGTAAGAACACTTCATCCACTCTGGCCGTGCTACTTTCACTAAGAAGTGGATTGAAAAAATCAGAAGAAAGGATAGGACTAACAAAAAGCGTACAAAAGAAGCACCACAAAATAAAGGATGATGGAAAGGGCATTGTTCAGTCTAGAAGTGAAAAGACTGAAAGCAGAAAATAACCTTTAAAGAGAATGGAATAAATCGATTTTGATTCCCAGGGTGAAGAAGATAGAGGAAAGTGGACTTGAATCACAGCAAGAGAAGTTCAGATTAAACTTGCTAATCCAAATGAGACAATATGTCAAATTTTGAAACACCTGACGTAGCAGTTTTAAAAATAGGTAGCACAAAACATCTGCCAGAAATTAGTTAAACATGATCCAACTTTGGGGCAAGAGGAAGGATTAGATGCTCCTAGGTGTCCCATTATCCATGATTATTGGAGCAAACAAACTCTGGAATGGCAATGAAAAATGAAAAATCCATTGGAAAGCAAGAAGTGCAAAAGTTGATATAACATAAGTAGTTTGCACATCCAGCAACTCTTCACAGTCCTTATAGGTCCATGTTTCAGGTGACTTGAAGATGGTCAACAATTATATTAATAAAAGGCATGACCGTGCATCTAAAGAGGGTCTTGAAAGTGATACAGTCAAAGTAGGGAAGAGGAAAAGGCTTCCCAGACACAGAAACCATTGCAAACACAGGCCCTGAACAGAAAATAAGGTTTCACACATGGAGCGTGCCTTAAATTCAGCCCCATCCAGGAAACCCTGCACTGGAAGGAAATCTTAGTTTAACTGATGCTTGTTTAAATCCAAGTTATTAAATATTTTGGTTGGCTAATAGGCAGTTCAAGTAAGACTCTTGAAGAAAACATGTCTCTACATAAAAAAACCAAAATAAATATTATCATATCAGGATACTTTGCACTTTAAAGAATCCTGTCTGAAAAGTCAGATATTTTAATCCACTCATAAATGCAGCTCCTTTTCCCTTCACTGTTAAAAAAGATGTGTGATGAGAGTGTGGCTAGCAATGCCAGGGTGAAAGAAGTGGCATAAACCCCACCCATCAGTCACAGTTCACAAAGCTTTTACTTGGACAGCCCTTGGCTGTGATAGCACATCATTACTAATCTTCCAAACATTACATACAATCTGGAAGGCAAGGACTACCATGCAGTCTGCAAACAGACCAAAGCAAAGCCATTTGATTACGTCATGCTCAGGATGCAAGGAAAAACAAAAACAGCCTTCAGCCAGGAAAAGGCTAAAGCCTAAAATCTACCTAAAATCACAAATGAAATTAATTCTGATTTCTGGAAATGCTCATTTCTGGAAACCTCACAGTGGTCTCCTTGAACTAAAGAACAGATCTTAGGCACTGAAAGCTCCCTTATCTTTCATAGTTAACAGAGAAATCAATTAGGTTGTAGTTACAATACAGAGACTATTCAATTTGGGTTTTTTTTCTTTAACAGGACACTTTCAGGACAAAACAAGCTATAAAAAAAGAAAAAGAAGCTTTTAAAATCATACCTTTCCTCTTCCTTCTTTCCCCTTCCCTTTTTATAGAGAACTTGACATGTCACATAGTTTTTTCCAGTAAGCTGATCAATTGTCAAAAAATATGTTTGCCTCAGGCAAATTTTATCAATCAGCTCATGCTGAACCCAGTCCAGGAGAAAGGTAATACTCCTGAAACAATTATATCATTTGTCTTGATTTTTCTCACAAGCACAGTTGTGTTCTTACCCTCTCAGTTTCAAGAGACACTAAAACTGTGAGCAGGGTCACAGGTATTACAAGTGAGGTCACATGCTTGAAAGTAGCAAGAAAACTTCTCAGGACCCCTGTGATTAAAAACGAGAAAAAAAATCCATTGCTAAGTATAGGCATGAGGAAGGTAAGACAGAATTCAAAAGGAAGAATTAAACCTGAACAGTTCCAGTTCAATAAAATTCTAAGTAATGGAAAATAAATTCTTAGTAAAGAGAAATGTCAGGAAAGTTCAAATTCCTCTGCCTTTTCAGAGAATGAGGTTGAACTGCATGTTCTGATCTCTCCACAGTTACCTTAATTTCCAGCCTTCTGAGTTTCTGGGACTGGTCTCTTCCTTTTGTGTTGAAGCTACTTTAGGTAAAATAAATCATTAAAAGGCAAAACAGCAGGAATTTAGTTCAAATGCAAGCTACCTCTCCCTATGTCTGACTCTAATGAAGCTTTCACAAGATCAGTGATTATTTTTCTTTCTCTCTCTTTTTTTTTTTTTTGGAGTGAATATGTAAACATAAAACAAATTCCTTCAATTCTCAAATTATTTACATAAAAACTGGTTTGGGTTAAGCTTAAACAAAATGGAATTTGAACAATGATCAGAAGCAGTTATTTGGCTGAAATGTTTGTTTCCAGACGAGCTTTTTTAATATCTCCAGCTAAACTGTCTGTCCTTTCCTAGGACATGATTAGAGGGCAAAGTATTAGAAGTCCAGCTCTTAAGTGAATGGCCCATACAGGGATTGAATCCACAACCTTGGTGTTATTAACACCATGCTCTGACCCTCTGAGCTGATCTCATTTCAGATGGCTAAGGCTCCATCCCACAGAGTAGTGCCCAGCTCCTGTGCTTGCAGGGCCTTCTTGACTGCACCAAAACCACTGCTAGAGCTTGAGAGGGGTTGGAGCAGCCAAAGGACCCAGCCCACTGGGTCTGATGGGTGCAGCACTCACCAAGAACCTCCATCACCTCAAGGAAATGGCCCCACTTACACAAGTTACAGACAGCTCTGGCATTCCCCAGGCATCCTCTTTCCATCCACATAAAGTCTGGATAACAAAATATGTAAATGATACAATAAATTGCTTAACAGTAACATATTCTTCCTTTGAGGTATCTGCTTCATTATTCCAGCTGGTGGTGAGTTTATGCTGGGAAACATGAGGATTGGTGGCCTGTGACATTCTATCAAAGCTAATCTGAATACAGATGCTGTTTTTTAAATCCAAAATTCCTAATCCTAATTTTTTAAATGTTTTATAATTGTCTTAACATCCTACAACTGTAAGCACAGGTTAAATACAAATCATTATTTGTTTTACATTAGCAGCTCATAACACATTTCTGAAAAGAAGCTGCACAGAGAACCTTTCACACTCTTTACTCGGAGCAATCCCATTACAATATCTGGATATGTTTTGAATGACTTGCTTTGAGCCATTCAAAAACTTTGTGATAGCCTGGGTGTTGAAAGTACCTCTCACAAGGGCTGATCTGGAGCTTATTTAAGTCAACAGATGTCTTTCCAATTGATTTCAATTAACTTCTGAGCAGGTTCTGAGTCTCAAGGCACTGCCCTTGCTATGGCAGCATGCTTTTTATATTGCTCATTCTATACACCTATCATAGTTCTTCCAACAATTCTTTCCAAATTAAATTGCCTTAGGGTGCAAGGACACATTTCAGAGAGATGAAGGACTGTAAGCTATCTTATTCTCATTGAAATCAATGTGACTTGGATACCTATCTGCAATGTGTGCCATTTAAAATCTTCCACTTAATCAAGCCAGACCTTCCTGCAATGCCTTTCCCCATTTTTATCTCTTTTCTTTTCTGTGGATCACTTTTGCAGTGTTTTCTGATGTATAATGGGAAGATGACAGGAGATCTTAGCACAGATGGATGCTAGACACCATGAGAGATTGATACATGAGAAATCTATCTGAAAAAGTTATATAAAAAAAGATTTATCAAAAATGAATGAAATTGGTTATTAGTTCAGTTAAGATGTGATTATCCACTTTTATCCCCTGATTCCAGTAGCACACACAAAAAAAAAAGCTGGCCTGCTGCCATGATAAAATAGGCCTATAATTTTCTAGTGGTTTAAATATGGGTCAAAACATTTAATCAGACATTAACATTTAATATTAATTTATTTTAGTATTCCCTGGGGAAACCCAGGGTGACTTTTAACAGGGAACTCCTTCTAGCTTTTGAAACAAAGAAGAAATGGAAGGACATCCACTGTGATTTATTTTCTCTGGACGATCAGTGGAGAAATTGGATACGCATGACACATTCATTTAGTCCTCACTTCCCTTTGATGATTAGGGCTGAATTTTCATTCTGGTATATGGGGATTTGTGTGTGTCACTCCAAACAACAAGTGTCATACATCTAAGTCCAAATGTAGCTTTCTAAGAGTGAAGTTCAGAGACAAGATACTCCAGTGTAAGTGGCCAAAATAGAATATTGCAATAGCATGTAAGTAATATTTATGCTCTAACATTGAAGCCTGAGCCTCACAGAGGCTTGACTGAATTTGTAATTAAGATCCTTTCCCTAGCTTTGGTGAAAAAGCACATTGGAAATATGTGCAGCCATCAACCTAATTAAATCTATAAAAATTGGTTAGCCATTTCAAAACATCTGTTACTTGGTCCTTCGAACACTACTGCAAATAACCTCAATAATGAGGTGTGACCAATTGCTTTACAGTGGGAGCATTGCAGCCTCAGGCAAGGGAGACTGAAGAGACCTAGCTGTAGCTCAAACTGATTGCAGTGAAGTGCTGGGCCTGTGTAGTTAGGTGCTGGAATTTCATTGGTTTATAACAATAATTTGTTTATTAATATAACCCTTTTACAGAACATCAGAATTAGGTAGAAATGTGAGCAACAGTTTTTCCAACAAAATCCTTTACCCTTTGAGATTACTTGACATTCACAAAAAGAAAGAAATTCTATGAAACTAAGCTAATGGAATGAAGAAAAGAAAGCTATATAATGGATTATAAAGGTTTGTAATCACTTCTTGCAAACCCAAAGGTAATTTGAAAGGCTACTGCTGTGGCATAATATTTTCCAGTTTTCATTCAGTCCCAATGTCAAGTGATACAAGCAATAAAACTCTCCCTTACCTTCCCCTGTAAGACTATTCCATACATCACATTGTGAGCAAGTGTTATTTTTGGACTGTGATGAACACCTCACAAGATCAGGCCAGTAGCAAGGCACCAAGCACGTGGTGGTGATGCATCACATGGATTCAAAAACACTGCCTTCCACCACTGCAGCACTGGCTGCACTCACTGAAATGAACACATAATTAAAAATACAGCACAATTGCATTACTGTTTTAAACTTAAAGAAACATAATCCTCACTAAATAATCACACTGCATTCAGATACTAAACATCTGGTGGATCTATTTTAAGATTAGATGTGTAGCACCCCTGGACAGGTCTCAGCAGTAGAGGAATCAGATGCAAGTGCTCACAACTCACATGTGCACTGTGAGAATGAGAAGGGCTGACCTTGAATGTGCTGAGCTGTACCCAGCAAAAGAGAGGAGGCAACAGCAAGCAACTCAAATTCCACTTTGAGGATGCAGGAGCTGTGCAGCTGCCTCAGTTTCATTTGCAGATAACCATCCTTGACTCAGCTCAGTAGAGGAAGCTGATACACTCAGTATCTGCAACACCTCAAACCTTCCTTGTATATGTATTTTATGTGTAAATATGGAGAAAGGAAAATAAAAGCAGCATCTGAATATTTATATAATTATATTTATAAAAATAT
>VYXD01008548.1:38317-59642 GCA_013397195.1 Hylia prasina | reverse complement strand
GAAGCCAGCCAGGGGAAGCCCACGATCTCCCAGGGGTTAAAGGGGATCCTCCTGTCCGGAGCCCCAGGAGGATGGAGCACTGGGAATTGGTCACAGCACCAAGCTGGGCAGCTCAGGAGTGTCAGGATGATGCTCTCAGGCACAGGGTGTTATTTTGGGGATGATAAGGACAGGCAGCTCTCCACCTCCTCCCTGGGCAGCTGCAGCCCCTGGGCAAAGCTGCTGAGCTCCCAGCAGAGCTGTAAAACCTCCCTCCCTGCTCCATTCTTTGCTTTGTAAGTGTTCACTCTTACACGAGTTTACTGCATAATAACAATAATATAGAAAGAAAAGCATCTGTGCATCTTCTCTGCTGACTGGTACTCCCAGCACTGAATTTCTGCTCTAGGCAGAATTCGCAGGATCTGGAGGACCTGAGAAATGCTGCAGCCCGTGGTGCTGCTGGAAATCTCTTGCCATCCCTCCCCTGCCCTGGGGAGCAGCCCCGTGCCCACCTGGGCTGGGCTCTGAGCCTGCTGGGCCCCAGGAATCTGCTCCAGCCCAGCCTAAATCCAGCTCCCATTAGGTACATGCCTTAATTAGAGCAAATGAATACTAATGATTCACGGCTAGTGTTTTATCAAAATGAATGGCAGCAGCAGTTGGAGGCTTTGCCCATCAGACTTCTATCTGTTGCACACAAAATGTTGATAAATTCACTGTTCTGGAGTGCATTTAGGGTGGGAGGGATCTGAGGCTAATTCAGTAAGCAATTAAACAATTAAGCAGCATTACCTGAGCTGGGGATGACCCGAAAGAGGGAGCAAAACGTTCCAGGGAGAGGGTTTGTGTCAGCAGAGCCCCCACAATAAATATGTGCTAAGCCACACTGCAGCTCACACAGGGTTGCTATGTGAATCACTGCCCAAGAATTGACAGTTCTCATTGTCTGCTGTTTCGGCAGCTGGTTTTCTTCATTAGAAAACGCTTAAAATTTAGTTAATTGGAAAAAAAAAAAAAAAA
Organism: Hylia prasina; assembly: GCA_013397195.1. Classification (NCBI taxonomy): domain Eukaryota; kingdom Metazoa; phylum Chordata; class Aves; order Passeriformes; family Sylviidae; genus Hylia; species Hylia prasina. Next base: position 58,640 of record VYXD01008548.1, on the reverse strand, counting down.
AAAGAGAGAGAGAGAGAAATTTCTCTAATGGTATGGGTTGTATGAGGTTTACCTCAAAAAAATTTTGATTTTTTTTTTCTAATTATATCTTGTACCACGTCTGGGCTTTTTAGGTGACTCTTCAGACCAGTGCCAGTAAATCCTCAATAGTTTTGTGAACTCCAGTTAAAGACAGAGAAAACAAAGCTGCACATGAGTTTTTCCAGTTATCCTGGTTCTGTACAGGGAGCTCTGGGAGCCCTGGGGTGCTTCGTGTGAGCAGAGCTCTCCTGTTGAAATCACAGCTGAATATTCTGGGACTACAAGGCTGCCTGCCCTGCTGAAAACCTAAAAATCCCTTTCAGCTCTTTCAAGGAGGTGTTTAACACTTCACAAAAATCAAATTTCCTTTGCCGTGGTGTTGTTTTAAGAAAGGATGTTCAGGTTCTAAGAATATTTCTAGGGAGACTTTTAGAAATGCCTAAATTGGAAAGATTATTAACAGTCAGATTTTTAGCAGGCTAAGGAAATTTTTTTTTAAAAAAAAGCAAAAACCAGCAACTTTATCGCACATAAGTTTAGATTTCTTTCACATTTGATGAAAGGTTGTTCAGAATGCTTTAAAGTGATTTTCGTACAGCTGGTGGGTTCTGCTTCTATTTCTCTTTGTGTAGCCCATCCTGGTGTAATTTCTTTGGTGAATTATCCCAGGAGGTTTTTTTCTAACTTGTTTAAATTTATCTCCCTTTTATCATTAACCATATCCTCTCTTTTAATTATTTCATAACTTACCCCTTTTTTTTTTCCCCCCTAATTTAAAATTCAGGGCATTTGTTGTCACGAATGAAAAGACGACGAGACCAGACCACAGTTTACTGATAAATGTGGCATAAATAAAAAGCTCAGACTCCCAGATTAAATTATTCATTCCAGTTCCTTGCTTGGCTCCATCTCCAGCAAGTTCAGGCACAGCAGCAGCTCTGAGGCTGTTCCCAGAAGGACTGACTGCAGGAGTGAGGCAGTTCCCAGAAGAACTGGGCACAGCAGGAACATCCTTTTATTCCCACTTAGTTGCTTTTTAATCATTTCTGCGTTTTAGGGACGGGGGTGACGAGGATGGGGCAGTAAATCCTGGCTGAGCTGAGAGCACCGGGGCTGGCTGCATTGCTGGGGTGACAGAAACTCCCCCTGCCCTCTCTCCACCCCTGCAGCAGGGGAGGCTCCAGGCTCCCTCAGTGGAAGCTCTGAGAGGGGCTGAGTTCGTGGATTGGACTGGCAGAGCCCCAAAAATGCATTTTAATGACAAATGCGAGGTGGGGAGTGATGCTGTGGCTCTCCTGAGCCACTCAGGCTCTGTGGCTGCACCAGCTCAGGGACACAGAAACCTGGGCTGCTCCAAATTTCCAGATAAAACCCATCCTTCTTGCTTTCCCTCTGTTTTTATTTCTTTTCCCCAGCAATCCAGAGATTGCTGGTTGACCATAAGAGCTGCTCAAACTAAAGCCAAGCAGTAAATCTTTAATTGCTATTAGCACACACCAACTCTATTAGCAGCATTTTCATTCCCACATATCTTTTAGATCGGCTCAAACCACACTCAGCAGCACTATTATTATTATTATTATTATTATTATTATTATTATTATTATTATTTTGAAGCTTCCTCTGTCCACTGGCAGCTCTGGAGGGTCAGGATTGACTCCTTTCAAAAGATGTAACAGCTCTTGAAAAGGGGAACGGGTTGGGGAAGTGGCATTGGAGATTTTGATTTTAAAAAAAAAGTGAAAATGTTCAGTGAGCCATTGTGGGGCAGCTGGAAGGGCCAGGTGAGCAGAGATCAGCAGAGCTGCTCAGGGTGCCCAGGAGCACTGCAATGTTCCATTTCTGACATCCCCCAGGTGTGCCAGTGCTCGGGAGCTGGGAGAGAGGGGTTTTGTCTCCATCTGATCCACCCCCAGGCTCCTCTTGGGCAGGTGGGTTCCAAAAGCAGAGAGCAGGTGGAGTTTTTTAAGGGTTTCAAGGCAAACCTGCAGTTTTAGTGGAGAAAAGCTCCAGAAGGGGGCTGGCAGTGGCTTTAAGGCAGGTTTTATATCCTGCTCATCCAGTGGAAGGTTTGTTTTAAATAGATGGAATCCCTCTGGTCCCTCTGGAGCTTGAGGTTCGCGGGATGTTGTTGGGGTTGTGCTCTGGAATATCCAACCCGCTGGAAATGGGGAACAGGGAACTGGGGCAGCTCTCAAGGAGCTAAATCAGAAATTTTGGGGAGGAGTGTGGGTTGAAAATGAACCTGTCAAGCTGAGGAACAGCGTGATGGTTATTTGGAGCCAGCATCAGCACAGCCAGTGTCCTGCAAAGCAAGGCTTTTCCTGGTTTCCAAACAACTGATTGCTGGTGGCTGGAGCCCCAGTTTTTCAGGTTACTTGGTGTAGAGGTGAGATTTTACGACGTGAGAGAAGCCCTGAAGTCTAATAGAAACCTTTTAAGTAACTCCTGCATAGCTCTAATCTCTCAAAAGCTCCCATGTTCTTCTCCTCTGTTCTTATTCAATTTTTAATAAGAACAATTCCATGCAGCTCTAAAGCATAGCTCAATTAAGAAATATTCCTACCAGGCATCTTTGAAATCTTGGGAGGTTTTTCTTTTTTCTTTTTTTTTTTTTTTTTTTTTTTTTTTTTTTTTGATTTACCCCTAGAAATCTCAATTTTGGTTGGCTGGAGTTGAGAGAAGGAGTTTCTCTTTAATTGCAAGCTCCACTTCCCACTGTTATTTACAAGTAGACCAAATAACTTTCAAAGTCCTGTGTTTTATGCTTCAAGGAGACCATGGAACACATTAGTGCTGTATTCTGAAGTTACAAAAAGGACCTTTGATCTAATTCCCCAGACATTATCTGTCCAAAAAGTATCTCTAGGTCATGAGACGTAATTAAAAAAACCTCAAGTCTGAATCAAAATTTCAAGCCCAGGTATTTTATAGTAATCAAACCTTAACTGCTTTATGATTCACTTTTATTTTTATAGTGCGTGGCACTCTTCTTGCTGCTCTGGTTAAGCTTGGATCAGCACTTCCATTACAAAATGCTGCTTTCAGGGGTTTAGAACTTAGCTGCAAAAATTGACTCGGAGTTTAGGACGGCATCAGGGCCTGAGTGGAAAATTGCCTTTGTACAGAATACGTGGCTGCCAATATGCATAAAATCTTTTGGAATCTTATTTTGGGCTTTTGGAGCAGATTGCAATGGTCGTGTCTCATCAGAACACGCATTGTTAGTGACGAGGGAAATAATCTGTGCCTGCAGCCATCTCACAGGGGCTGTGGCAGCTCCCATTTTCTGCTCCAGTGTGTATATATATTACATATTACATATTACATGTTACATGTTACATATTACATATTATATATTCTGTATTTTATTATATATCATATATCATATATGATATATCATATATCATATATATCATATATGATATATCATATATGATATATCATATATCATATATCATATATCATATATCGTATATCATATATTGTATATCGTATATTGTATATTGTATATTGTATATTGTATACTGCATACTGCATACTGTATATTATTTATTGTATACTGTATACTGTATACTGTATACTGTATATTATTTATTATATACTGTATACTGTATACTGTATACTGTATATGATCTATTAATACCTTATTTTTCCTCTCCAGGGATTTAGGTGCTCCAGGTGCAGATACAGCTTGTTGGTCTCACATCATTTTTTTCCACTAAATTTTTAGTTTCTGCTTTTTTTAATCAATGTTGTTCTTCTAAGAATGGCACCTAAGAATGACACTCCACTTGCCAAAGTGTCCTGAAAAGAAGGAACTTGTTTGGTTTGCCGAGGAGAGTGGATTTATAGTGTGTTACAGCCGAGTCTTGCAATAGCTGTGAAATCTCACTGCAGAAGCAGGAGATTGAATCCCTTCTGTCCTTACAAACAATGATTTCTGTCTCACAAGTGCCCCGTGCCCTTGCCTTGAGTCTGCCAAACTTGTGCAGGGCATCAGAGAGGAGCAGGCCACCCTCGGAGCTCCATTTTCAGCGCTGATCTGGTGCTCTTATTTAATTTATTATTGGTTTTTTAAGATTTGATAGAATTTAACCCCCACCACACCAGCAGGAAGAGTCACAAAGACAGAAATGAGTAATTTTAATGAAAATACTTTTGAGAGTAATTTCCAAATAAACCAAACCACAAAGCCAGCGCCCTAAGCTTGCAGCAGCCCAGCACGCCCCCCTTTATTTTGCTCTCCAGAGATGTTTATTCGCCCAGGAAAAAGCAGCCAGGAGCTTTTCTGTCATTAGTGAGTAATGCCCCAGCAGTCCCTGGCAGCACAAACGCCACCTTATGCAGTGCAGGACACTCAGTGCCTCTAAAAATAGCACGCCTTGGTGCAGAAGTGTCTTTGGAATTACGAATTTCCTCACGTGGACGTTGGTATTACGCTTTCATAAGGCCAAAATAAGTGCAGCAAATCTCGGATTTCGCTGAAGGGCACGAGCTGTAAATTCAGGTGTGTGGCTCTGCCTCTCAAAACTCACCTGGTGCCCCTGATTACGTATTATAAAGTTGGGGGTTTTTTGGCAAATATTGAAATAAATACCATATGTATTGTATTAAAAATAAATTTATTTTGTAAATAATAAAGTAATAATTTTATATTAATTACTAACATATAGTGATAATCATATAATTATACTATTATACTTATATATTATACTTATATAATTCATTTTCTATTATTCATTATATTAATTTTACTTATACTAAAATATATGGGGAAATTATCTGTATTGTATCAAAAATTTCACAAATATTAAATACTATATGTATAATATTAACATAACTTTGCTTTTAATCCTGCTATTAACAAAAACTTAGGCATAGTGGTAATAGTAGCCAGTACAGTTAGGAGTGAGTCTGTCTAGTCAAAATAAAACCCACTGAACATGTGATAAAGGCCCTACTATTGATATACTCACTATCAGCATCTCTCATCTGAAAAAAGTATAAACCAAGGCCCAAAGTAAAAGTGAGAATAAAACCACAACCAGAAAACACACATTCTCTAAAAAAACAAGCCCAAAGTGTAGCTTAACAATTCCTAAAAATACATAAATATGCATAATAATCTATAAATATACAAGCTAATATAATAAAAAAGTATTCAAAAAGTACCTCCAAAAATAAAAATTGTACTCTGAGCTAAATGCCAAGCACCCCGCCGTTTTAACCCTTTATTTCTGTCTATTATCTTTTTGTTAAACTTTTAAANTTCTGTCTATTATCTTTTTGTTAAACTTTTAAAATTTTACCCAAAGAAGCCAAGCTCCTTTTCCACATCCTGAGGGGGAGCAGCAGGACTCTGCGGTGTTTTTCTGGGAGGTGTCCCGAGCCTGCAGCGAGCCCTGTGCAAAATCTAAAATCCCCTCTTGTTTAATTCTGTCTGTCAGGGGTGCCACGTTCCTGCTGAGGACTGGGAACAGCACAGCCCATCACTCAGGGCTCTGCAGCACACTGCAAATATTTATATTAGCAGCTCTCCTGCTCGACTGGCGTGAAAAACGGAGCTCACGTATAGATTTTAAGAAATAGGTTTAATAAAAAGAAAAATAATAAGACAATCAGGAGGTAGGAAAATGCAAATTACGGCCGGGTGAGTTGCGTTTAGCCAAGTCCACGATTTGCTGTTTCAGAGGTTTCCTTCAAATACCATTTCTAACACTTTTCCACTAATTAGTTTCCATATTCCAGGCACTGTTCAGCATGTCTCCTCCTTGGATCTGTTTTTCTCAAGCACGTGTATTTCTTGGCTGCCATCTTCTTTATCTTCTCCATCCCGGGCTTTGGCCCTTGCTCTCCACAGAGGTCGGCGTTGATGGTTGGTGTGTCAGAGCAGGGTCCTCACCACGTGTTTTACTGGATGTAAACAAACAGACAGTTCTAGCAAACTGTATCCACAACTATGCTAAATTTCACTAGTATTTCGCTAATAGCAGAAATAAAAACTTACATCTTACAGTTATTAATCGTATAGCACACACCTTAATATCTGTGAAAAGCCAACTTTGTAATATATATTTACAACACTGAGAAGATTAGAGATCTTACAGGGGAGGACTGGAGGAATTACAGCTCCGGGGGCAGGCACAGGAGGTGGATCTCTTCTGGAAAAATCAGCCTGTTTTATTTTGGGGGCAGGGGGAAATGTCCAAAAAGGGAAAAAAAAAGTTTAAAATCTGCTCAAAGCCTTGGCGGTTTAGAGAGTTTCCCTGCCTTGTTGTGAAAATGGGTGTGTTGTTCTAGAGCTCACAATTCAATCAGGCGTGAGGTGGGTTTCTTGCAAGTGGTGAAAGGTGTCCTTGAGTCAAACAGAGGGAATTTTAGTGAGGAGGGGAAGGGATCTTTTGTTCTTGGTGTTCTGTGGGTTTGTTTTTTTCAATCCAGGCAGCACAGCGCTAACATCATCCACTATTGTCAGCACAAATACAAACTCCTATTTTCATCGGGAGGTAACCTACTTTCAAAAGAGCACCTTGAGTGCTGAATTTTATATTACCTAGAGAAAAGCAAGGGGGAAGAGAGGCTCATCTGCTATTTCAGGGCTGTGAAAAGTGCATTTATTTGATACAGGAAAGGGGATTTTGGCCAGCTCTGGTGATGCTGCCCTGTGTGATGGCAGGAGCTGCAGGGATTTGTGACAGTCCCCTTTCTGGGATATCAGAAATCTGTGATTCCTCCTCCTCCTCTGCCCCTCTCCTGAGACCCTTTTAGGCTCAAAGTGCTGCAGGACGCAGTTCAGTGGAGCTTTTTTGGTGAATTACTGGCTGAACAGGAGAAGTTGGGGCTGTTTGGTCACTGTTCCCTCCTGCTCCTCAGAAATATGAACACTTTTTAGGAAAAAACCCGCATTTAAGACATTTTCTCTGCAATACTGAGGGTGTTACCCAAAGAAAGCTGTCCTGCCCCAGCAAGGCCACGCAGGCACAGCATCCCGAGATCCCGGGGATGCAGAGACAATCGGGGATGGAGGTGAAAGTGCTGCTTTTGATCCCGCTCCTGCACCTGATCGAAGGGAACGATCTGTTAATGGCACAGGAACTGGGATGTTCGGCTTTATTTTCCTCGTGTTGAAACAAAGAATAGGCTGTCCTTGAGCCCAAATGCACCCAAAGTTCATGAAAAATGCAGGCACTGACGGAATGGGGTTTTAAAGTGAGGTTTTTAAGAGCTGGGTCGTCAGATGAGAAGAGTTTCCTAAAATTAGGGACTGACCATTAGAAGAGCCAAAGGAATTCCAGAGGGAATGTGGAAATGGTGGATGCAGTCTGAGGTGGAAATGCAGCTGGAGGCAGGCACAGGTCTGAGCATGGTGGAGAAAGTTTGTCCGAGTGTTGGGACAGGAAAATAATCAGCTTAAAATATCTCCCATAACCCTAAATTCCTGCTGAGCTTTCCCTGCTGGGCGAGTGCAAAACAAGCACAGAAAGCTGGAGCTGCCCCTGGATCCCTGGAAATGTCCCAGGCCAGGCTGGGACAGTGGGAGGTGTCCCTGCCATGGCTGGGGTGATCTTTTGGGGTTCCCTCAACCCAAAGAATTCCATAATTCCCTGACACGTGGGTGGCTGGACCAGAACCTCTTCATTCCACTGCTGCTGCACGATCCATGGAAAAACCTGGCTCACGTTCTCCTCTGTAGGTGGAAATACATAAAGGACAGACTCCTTCCCTCCTCTGTAGGTGGAAATACATAAAGGACAGTCTCCTTCCCTCCTCTGTAGGTGGAAATACATACAGGACACACTCCTTCCCTCCTCTGTAGGTGGAAATACATAAAGGACACACTCCTTCCCTCCTCTGTAGGTGGAAATACATAAAGGACAGACTCCTTCCCTCCTTGCCAGCACGGGCTCACAGGGCTGGTGCAAGGGCAGAAAAAGTTGTAAGGTCTGGATTAATGCAGAGGGGAGAGCCTGTGCTGTGCTAGATAAATGTATTTCATGACCTGTACACTGGGAAAGCAGGGAAAACTATGAGTTATTTTAAGTTCTAATTTAGTGTTCCAAATGAATGTGAAACTATTTTGCAATATCAATACATTTCTTAATTTAAACAAATCTAATTATGCTAAATTAAAGATTTATTTAGCTAACTTGGTAATGTTAAATGCTTAAATATTTTAGATGTCCGAGATAAACGTAATAAAATGACTCTGTTTAATCTACAAATTAATCCAAAAAAATAAATTGCATTTTAATTACATCGATAATGATCAAGCCCAAGCATGATTGGCATATTCCTTCCTTGAGACAGAGGGGAGCAAACACTGTGGGACAGATTCAGTTTATTCCCCACACGCCTGGGGGGGTTTGGATGATTCTGCTGAGTTCTGAACACGAATTTCTGACTTATCCTAATGGAGCTGCACAAAATCTGGCCTCGTACCTGAAACTGGTCCAGCACATTCCCACGCTGGGGACGATTCCAGCAAGGAAAATCTGTCTGGCAAATGAGTCACTGTGAAAAGCCTGAGCTGGAGATGCTGGGAATCAGGGTGATGCGCGTGAAAATGAGATTAATCAATATGAAGATGAGGATCAGCAGTCTATCACAGCAGAGCTGTTTGATAACAGCGGGGCTGGGGAGACAGGGGAACACGGGAAACCGGGAGAAATGTCAGACTAATAACGGGCTGGGAGCTATTCCCAGAACCACCAGAGGCTGAGTGTGCACACAGAGGAAGGTGTGCTGGGGAGTTGGGGTGCCTGTAACTCTCCCAGAACTGGGCAGAGCTCGGTGTGAGAGCACAGGCAGGAAATGAGCAGGGTTAGTGAATCTCTGGTGTGGAATTGTCAGGCTGGGTAATTCCTCGTTGGAGAGCGGGGAGCAGAGCTCCCAGCCCTGGTGCAGGGGTGGGATGGGTGCTGCAGGTGCTGCAGGTGCTGCAGGTGCACCCTGGCCCAAAACCCAGCAGGAGAAGCAGTTTTGGGGGTGGTTTGGGGCTGTGGCAGGGTGGGAGCAGTGCGGATGGGGTTAAGGGAGCTGGGAACCTCCCTCCCCTGTGCCTGAGGGGTTGATCCTTTACAGGGAGGTGCAGGGGTTGCTGTTCACTGCCCCGACAACTCCTGAACCCTCAGCTGCTTCCTCAGGCTCCTTTCTCCTCTGCCTCTCCCACACCAGCCATTCCTGTGATATCCCTGGTTTTATCCCACTGCTGCTCTGTCCGGCCTCTGCCTCGCAAATAAAGGGACAGATTTTTACCTTCTCACTCCTAGATATGCACATATTTATTTTTTATATTTTTATCTGCTTTAGATAAATATTACAATGATATAAGTGAGCAGAGGTGAGACACACAGGTGCCCTTGGCAGTTCTCTGCAATGGGACACCCTTGACCCTCTTGCACTTTAAGATGTAAAATTTCCAGTTTGCTGATTATTGGAAGATGTAAAATTTAACCACCTAAGAATGCTGTTATAAACCAATATTCCTTTCCTCAATTTGCAGATCCTCTGTGGATTAAAATCTGTGAGACACGGGGTGCACAACTTGAAAATGGCTTTAGAAAGACGGAGGAAGAGAGCCTGGACTGATTTCTTAGAGTTCATGCAGGACATTTTGTAGAGAAGGGAGAGTCTGGGTTTGGTATCCCATGGGATAGTCCTTAAATATAGCTGGAGAGGAAACAAAATTAAAAACCAAATAACTAAATTTTTTAAAAAATTTAAAATTTAAAAAAAAAAAAAAACCCAGACAACCAAAATGTACAAGGCAATGGACACCAGGGTCTGAGGGGTCTGGGAGATGGGCCTGGGGGAACGTTGTCACTTCGATGCTTGTGCAGCACCCAGGGCCCACCCCAGGGCGATCCCAGGGCAGCAGGTGTGCCAGGACAGAACATCAGAGGGGTTCTGGGCTGGGGCTGTGGTGCCTGATCCTCCCTGGCACGGGGATCCAGCCTTGGCCTCTCCTCCTCGGGCACTCCGAAGGATTTCTCGGATGGTTTCCAAAAGCACCAAAGTCACTTTGAAGCTCAGGACTCAGCGCTGGCCACTGATGTTTTGGGACCTTTTCAGCCCTTCCTGCCTGTGATTGATGCTCTGTTTAAGGTGCATTTTGCACTGCCAGGGATGAGCAGGATCATCATAGCTCAAGGGAGGCTCGCCCCCTAAATTCTGTCAGCCTCCACTGAGACTTAATGGGGCCTGTAAAACTGCTGAGCTCCCTGAAATTCCCCTGCCAGGAACCCACAAATGAGGATTATTCTTGCATGTAAGAGCTCCTGGAAGTTCCTGTCGATGGGTGTTGTGAGGACTGGCTTGGGCTTGTCTCGTCTCCGTGTCTGACTCTGAGAGGTTCCTGCAACAAAAATCAAAAGATGCTCCAGCCTGGGTCGTTTTAATAGAGCAAAAATCTCTCTTTATTTTGATTTCTTGAATTCCTTTCAACTGGGCTGCAGAGAAACAAAACTGATTGTTTATCAAATTAGGTCTTGGAAAATGCCTTTCCCCCTTGAGGTCAAAAAACAAAAAAAATCATTCCAGTCTTGTAAGTTATTTTGGCTTTAAGCTCCTTTAAATCTTCTCCAACTTTTCCTCCCTTTGTTCTTTCTCCAATACCACAAAAATGTAATAACAGCAGAAGCAGACAACACAGATTAGACAACCTGGATAATATTTAAGTAAGTGCTCAAGTATTCTCTTGGTGGGTTGAAGTGTTCCTGGCATTTCCAGCCCATGGATGAATTTGTTCCCTCAAATTCGAGGGACAGCACAGACCTTGCAGTGAAAGAATTTTTCATTATGTGACTTCTTGCTCTCCCCTTGTAGTTAATGAGGTGCCTTTTAAAGTTGTTCAAAGTAAAGAACAGAAAGTCCTCATAGCTCTTGTATTTCTAGAAAAAGGCCACAGGTTTCTTGAAGGCAAAATTAAACTTATCCCATCTGATTTAGTAAAGAAATGTTTTGTGACATTATTGCAATGGAATTGTTTTCGGTGGGGAAATACTGACCCGGTAAAACTCAAATGTTCAACAGTGTGTGCCCAATAATCTTATTTTTGGAGGAAAAGGAACAACAGCTCTTTCCAAGAAAACTCTGGTTTAATATGGATATTTTTAAAGTCTTGTTTTGAAATTTACTTTAAATTTATTTTAAAGCTACAACTTTTACATGTAAATATACTCCCTGCCCTTTTACCTGTGTGTGTTTGTAAGGACTCTCTTTAGAACAAAGATTCTGGGGCTGTTTTTCCTAATCCAAATGCAGAGCAGGAGGGGGAATCTTTCAGGCTTTTCCAAACTGCCTGCTAGAAAATAAAAATTCTATCCCTGTTCAGGTTATTTTGACATTTCTCTTGTTGAACTTTCCCAAACCCTGTACAAAAATCTGTAATTTTAGTCTGTCTGGTCCCAATTCCTGCCTTTCTGTGCACACTCAGGTCTGTGTGGGGATTGCTGCTGCCTGGATTTGGACACCAAACCCAAACCACGAGGCTGGGGTGGACCAAGCAGGGATAAACTGGGAGGAAACGCTCCCTGGTTTATTTTAGGATTACATGGAAGGCTTGCTTGGGACGATCTGTCTGCTTTAAAGGTGGTTCAAAGAAAAACTCTTCATCAGCAGAACAGAACTGGTACAGCTGGTACCATTTTTAATTTTTGTTGAGCCCTTTTAGCACCTAGGATGACCATGAGGGAAAAAACAGACAAAAACATTGCCCATCGTTATAAATAATTTCTCTCAAGTTTCAAGCCTGTTATTAAATGGAATTTGAGGTAATCTTCTAAGCAGAGCTCCAGGGCACCTGTGACTTTTAACTGGCGCTCTGCTGTTCCCAGGGAAATCCATACCTTTAAAAAAGGAGCTGGAGGCTAAAAGCCTCAAACCATCGACCTCCCTGGGGATCCTCCTTCCAGCAGGGCACTCAGCCTGGCTCTGGGTGCTCTGAAACTCCTTTCATGAGGAACATCTGCCTCTGTCTAGACCTTTCTGAGGCTGCAGAATCCAAAATATCTCCTTTTGATACCAGCCTGGCTGTGGGCTGTTTGGGTGCCTGCCGTAGCTGAGGAGCTCAAAATGTCAGGCTATTTGCGGTGCTGTGAAAATAACAATTTAACCCCAGAACTGCGTGTGGTTTGCTCACAAAAATCAGATTTTTAGCAAAGGCACAGGCCCAGTTTAGCGTTTTACGCGCGGCTTGGAAGCTGAAATTTCCCTTTCTGTGCTCAGGAGAATTCAGGGGACTCGGGAGGCACAGAAGATCCTCCCTGGAACAAATGGCTTTGTCTTCTGAGAAATGTTTTAAGTACTGGGAACGCTGCTAAACTATTGAACCACGGAGCAGCTGCTGATTAATTCAGCACTGCCCCTTCCGAGCACTTAATACGGGAATCCTGAGGAAAAAAAAATAAAAAATAAAAAAGAGAGGCTCTGTAATTAATGCTTCAGGAAGAGGGAGTGAGAATAAGGTCTCACAGGTGTGTGGGTAAGAACACACGACGTAAATTTATATCGCAAGGATAATCTCAGCCTCTTTGTGTTGTTTTTCTCGCTGTTACGGACTGGAGTGGCTCATTTTGCTGCTGCATCAGAGGTGCTGCAGCAGCTGGTGATGCCACGAGCTCTGCAGCCACATCCCCGGGCACGGGAGACCCTCAGTTTGTTGGGATTTTGGGGATTTTGGCCAATATTCCCATCACTCCTATGACACTGCTGCCTAAAGTCTGCAAGGAACAACAGAAAAGGGAAAATAACTCATTATTGCCAGTTATCTGCTCATCAAAATCCTGAGGGGGCTGTGACCTGATTGTAACTTTCCCCCAGAGCCCTACGATAATTTTAGCTGTGAAAGGAAATTTTATGGCATGTAAGATTAGCCCACACTAATGCAAGGTCAAAAATAATAGAATCAATAAGCAAACTCAATACTGTTAACATTTTGAGAAAATTACTACCAGAAAACAATGTCAACAACAGATTGAAATGGGTCTCCAAAGTTGTCCTATTGATTTCCTTTCAGATTCATGACAATCTAACTCTTTTTCCTTTGCAATATGGTATCCATTTTTCTTGGTGGGTTGTTGGTTTTTGTTGGGTTTTTGTTGTTGTTGTTGTTTGTTCTTTGCGTTTTACAGCCCATTTTAGCTATGAACATTTGTTGGTTTATTATTTAAAAATACGGCAAAATTACTATCTTTGAGTTTTTATTCTGAAATAGACAAAAGCCTCCGATCCTGCTCAAAAGTGGTTGGAGAGCCTAAGGCTATTTTCAAGTTTTAATTCTGTTAGCAGTGCACCAGCACCAAGTGGGGAGGAGGAGGGAGGAAACTGAAAGCAAGTTTGACATTTGTTTAGAGCTGTCAGAATTAAGTACACTGAGAACGAGAGAGAAGTCCGAAGCTGCAGCGGGTACTTCAGTACGACATTTCATATCAGGAATGGTTTGCAGCAGCAATGGCCCCACGAATTGGCTGGAGGGAAGCAGGTCCTGGCTGAGCCATGAAATGGGTGCTCGCAGGACCTCCCTGCTGACATCCCAGCTTTTCCAGGGCAGCGTGGAACTGGNCAGCCCCTGGTGTGAGGGAAGGGCTGATCTGCTGCTCCCTCATCACATCACACAGCAGAGAACGTGGCTGCAGCCTCCTGGAACCTTGGGAGCTGGGAATTTTAAACTTTACAGAAACCCCACAGCAGCCCAGCCATGAGACAGCTGCCAAGGAGGTGAANGGAGGAGGGAGGAAACTGAAAGCAAGTTTGACATTTGTTTAGAGCTGTCAGAATTAAGTACACTGAGAACGAGAGAGAAGTCCGAAGCTGCAGCGGGTACTTCAGTACGACATTTCATATCAGGAATGGTTTGCAGCAGCAATGGCCCCAGAATTGGCTGGAGGGGAGCAGGTCCTGGCTGAGCTGTGAAATGGGTGCTCACAGGACCTCCCTGCTGACATCCCAGCTTTTCCAGGGCAGCGTGGAAATGGGGAATGGCTTGGGTTGGGAGGGACCTTAAAACCTCATCTCGCTCCCCTGGGAGTGGGCAGGGACAGCTCCCACTGTCCCAGGCTGCTCCCAGCCCACCCAGCCCGGCCTGGGACACTGGAGGGATCCAGAACGGCCACAGCTGCTCTGGGAATTCCATCCCAGCCCCTCCTCACCCTCGCAGGGAGAAATTATTTTCTAACATCTCACCTAAATACCTTCTCTTTCAGTGTGACCCCTTTGCTCCCGTATTTACACTCACAGACACGTCCAACCCCGTTTTCCCTGGTGTGGTGGTGGGAATACGAGGATTCCACGTTGGAACATGAGGCTGTGGGATGGCAGCTCCACGTTCAGGGATGAAGAGAGTGCCAGCAAGGGAGGGAGGGAGGGAGGGATTCAGCCCCTGGCGTGAGGGAAGGGCCAATCTGCTGCTCCCTCATCACATCACACAGCAGAGAACGTGGCTGCAGCCTCCTGGAACCTTGGGAGCTGGGAATTTTAAACTTAGAAACAGAAACCCCACAGCAACCCAGCCATGAGACAGCTGCCAAGGAGGTGAAACAAATCACCAACATCGGCCCAGACTCTCACGTAAACCCTCCTCAAGCACTCCCCTCTCCTCGGGAAAGAGCCTGAGCTCCCACTTCTCCTCGGAGCACAGGCAGGGCTGCTTTCCCCAGCGGGGGCTGATGTCTGGGGAGGAAGAGGATGGGCTGTGGGTTGCACACGGGCTCTGTGCAGCTCCTGCAGGCTCTGGGCGCAGCAGGGACCAGCTCGGAGCTGCTGCTCTCACCCTGTGCAGTCCAAACGTCACCACCAGGATGAGCTGGGATTTCGATTTAGGTCGAACTCCAAACAGGATTTATTTATAGTGAATCTACTTCACGTTCTCTTACAGCTGTTTTTAAAAGTGCAGTTTTAATTATGATCTAAGAATCTATTTTTAAAGCTTTTTGTTCTATTAAAAAAAAAAACACCAAACCTCTCCCAAGAGAGGTTTTGGCCATCTTTGGCATTTCTGTGCTGTTTTGTTTCATGTGGATACACATGATCAGCATTTTGTCGTTATAAGCCAACATGTGCTGCTTGAGAAAAGTGAAACATCAAAATCATCTTTTCTCTGCAGATATCTACTTGGAATTTTGCTGAATTATCATTGATGAAAACTGCATCTAAGAAAATCATGCAATTTGATTGCTCCAGGTCCAGACTGGAGATCAGAATAGAGATTTTATTTCTAAAAATTAGAATTCTTATACTTAAAAATGAAAGCAAAGTGCCCTCTGATTTCTTTCCGCTGCAGCCTCTGCTGTGGCCTGAGTTTGGATTTCTAATTCCCTGTTTAATGAATCTTGCAATATTTCCTTCAGTGAGTTTCAGGGGTTTCCTCCTGGGTTGTACCAAAGCTCAGCAGATCTTTGTTCACCAGAGCACTGAGGTTGCCTTCACACCCCTCTGCCTTCCTCCACTGCCTGTGGAGCACATTCAGAATATAAACTAGTGGTGTTTAACGTTATTCTTGTGCCCAAACTCACTTTAATGGGTGCACGGAATGGACTTCGTGCTTCTCTGAAGTTCATCAGCTTTGTTATTCCTCTGACATCTCACAATCCCTTTCCCCCCCCCCAAACATAAGACACTTCCTGGCTCTTATTTGCATTAATTACTGATTATTTCCGGGGCAGCTGTGCTGTGGCCACGGCTGCGTTTGCAGCAAAGCAGGAGCTGCAATCCTGCCAAGCTGGACCTGCACTGGCAGGGCAGCAACCAAAATTTGATTTATCCAGGTGATCCCTGCCAGCCTGGTGCTGCTGGACAGAGGGGCAGCAGCAGCTCTGCACTCTGCTCCTGCTCAGAAAATGGTGGAGTCTGTGAATCTCAGCAAACTTTGACAACATCCCAGAACTTATCTGAAATGCATTTCTTGTCATTGCTGGAGAGAGGAAAAAAAAACCATAGAAGAAAGAAAAAGCAGCGCTGAAGGGAGTTGTCACACAAAAGTGTGTGGTATGAACCCGGGGACCTAAAAAATCAATCATGGCAATTATTTTACTAAATTATTTTAAACTGTAGTGTGTCCAGAAGTCTTTCTGTTAAATGTCTGCTGTCACAGCAACAAGCTGTGCTGTTTCCATCTCTGACCTTTTCCATGTTAAAATGCGTGTCAGTATGTAAAACAGAAGCACTCCACACACAAGCTGACTGTGCCACTGCTCTGCTTTGCTGCACTGAAGGTCCTGCAGATCCAGATTTTTGCAGGAAATGAGGATAATGGGACAATTCGCCATTTAGTTAGAGGGGGGAAACACCCACCAACAGCAAGCAAAGGTTGCTTTTTTTTTTTTTTTTTTTTTTTCCCCAGCGTTTGTTTTCTCACATTCCTTTTTGCTCTGATATATTCGAGGGGAAGGAATGGAAGCCTTAAGTGGCACGTGCTGAGGATGGATGAGCTGATGATGAAGTGTGAAATGACCATTAAAGCTCTGACCGTTTATCCCTAATACTCCATTTGGAGCTGAGATCCCAGTGAAACGAGTTTAGTGGTTGCAGTTCAGTACCTAGTGGACAGCAGTCCATATGTCACAGGAGCCGAAATCAGCTGCTGCAGTTTAACATCAATACCAGCATTGATTCCGGAGGGATGTGGCTCAGACTGGGGGATAATGACATTAAAGATGGGCACAGCCTCAGAGAGGGTTTGGGCAGACCATCGGGGTGTTTTCAGGGCAGGTTCCAGCATTTTGGTTCCAAAGTCTGCTCCCTCACGAGCATGAAGTGCCCTTGTGTCCCCTGGCTATGAGTGGGAGGACATGTGAGTGCAGGTACAGGTGCAGGTACAGGTACAGGTGCAGGTACAGACCCTGAGCCTCGGGTCCGATTGCTGCAACACGACACCAAAGAACCTCACCAGGGCACGGTGGTGAGCGAGCAGAAAAAAGGTCGAGTTTATTTACAAAACTCAATTTTATACATTTCCAAAGGTGCCTGTGCGTTGGAGGATGAAATCCCCCTGTCCCAGCCCCTCTGCAGGGACCGGGGTGGGTCGGGATGGAGCCCTGGGGGCTTTGGTCTCAGCCTGCAGGTTCTGCACTGCAAAGGGAGATCAGATGTCACCCTGGTTTTGAGGATTTTTCTGGGCCTTCTGATTTGTCTTTCAAATTGGAGTCACAATTTTTACTTCCCCACACTTTTACTATAAACAACAGCTTTGTTTTCCTGACTGTCCTTCGTTGTTTACATATTTTAGGTTGGCACAGAAAGTTGATTGACAGTTGTCCTGACCAGTGTGGTTTGGGAGGTGGGATTTCACCCTCCAACCCACGGGCACCTTTGGAAATGTGTAAAATTGAGTTTTGTCAATAAACTCGGGTCTTTTCCTGCTTTGCTCATCACCGTGTCCTCGTGAAGTTCTTTCTTGTCATGTTGCAACAAGACATCCTCTTCCCCAGGAGTTTAGGCTGGAAATTTCTGGAAAATTAATCAAATAATACGTGATGACGTGATTTCATGGAGATGGTGGCACTCACAGCAGTGAACTCCTGCCATCCCCTCGTCAGAGAGTGGAGAAATTCCAGAGCTGCTGGCGTCTGGCTGGGCTGCAGGGAGGCAGGGCAGGGGTGATCCCTGGATGTGCTGCTGGCCCAGGGCACAAGGAGGGCGAGTGAGCAGCTCTGTGGGGAGCACTGGGGAGAAGCTTCCCTTGCCTGGCGCCCGTCCCTCAGCTGGGCAGGCTGATCAATGGATTTGCAGGAAAACCGCCCCAGAAGGGCCGTGCAGACTTGTGAAGGGCTCCATGTGTGCAAACACGCCTCAGCCGGCGTGTTGAGATGTGTCTGAGCAGGTGGGAGGGGAGCTGAGTCAGATTTACTGTCATTTTTTTAAAAAATTTTCTCGTTTAACTTTGTGTGGTTTTACACCACCTTGCCTCGTGGGTGAAGCTGCAGCCAGAAATGCCAGTGTCTGCCCGGGTTCGGATCATTGTTCCAGCTAAACAGAGGAAGAGGAGGGTGTCAGCAGGAGCTCTGGAGGATCCTGGAAGGAGGGTTGAGGTTGAGCTGCGATGTTCCTCCCAGGGCGGCCTTTTCCCTGGAATCCCGCGGTGCCAGGAGCCCTGAGAGAGGCAGCAGAGCTGGGTGGGAATTCTGCTCGGAGCCCCAGAGCCCTGCAGCACTGGGAGCTGTGGCACACGGGGGCTTTGCTCAGGCCCCAAGTAAAGAGGGGTGGGAGGGCAGAATGGATGCACTGCCATGTGTGCCTTACCATTTAAACTTAGCAATCCATAATGCAGCAGCATGCTTTCTCACTTTATTTTGGTATCTGGAAAGTTTCAGCGCTGGCACCATATCAATATTTATTAATGCATTGTGAACCAGAACCTGTGATTATTACTCATGCTACCTCGTACTTCACAAGCTTCAGCTCTGAAGAATAAAATCACATCTGCTTTTGCTCTTCCCATATTTTATTCAATGTTTTAACAGCTTTGCCGTAAATATCTCATCCATTATGATTCAGTTGTGACTGTATCAACTTCACATCTCCTGTTTTATTGCTGTCATTATACTTAAACAACGCACTGTTAATTCTGTTAACTAACAAGTTCATTGTTCTCCGCAGTCAGCAGTCTCTGATTGTTGAGTCCACGGCATTCCAGGCTGTAAATCTCTCCTGGGCACAGAGTGAGGCGTTTTCCTTGGCTTAGAAAATGAAGATGTGTCCTTTCTAAAGGCTGATGAAGAAAGGGTTAATTGTGCTCCCACGTAATAAAGCTTGCAGGGCAGTTCTGGCGTGCCAAGGATAGAAACAGTGATTCTGTTCTCTTCTGCCTCAGCCCACGGACAACAGCAATTTTCTGATACACTGAGTGTTAAAAGTTGTAAATTTAATGCTGGGGAGAGGAGGAGACCACTCCAGTTATGACCAGAAAGAAAAAAACTTTAAAGAATGGTGGGGAAAGGAATGACCAACGTGCTCAGGAGTGGGGCTGGGCAGGAGCTGGGGGTGAGAAATGGTGAGGGGAAAGGAATTTCAGGAGATATCAAGAAGAAGCAGAGAGAGTGGATTTATGAGACCTGAATTTGTGTTTTAAAGGAGAACAGAACAAAAAGGGGTAGAAAAGCAGGTGGAGCTGCTGGTGGGAGCAGTAGAAAGTGAAGCCAGAGAGCAAAGGACAAAACCTGGGATTTAGGAAGGGGAGGCACAAGGGAGCAGAGGAAATTAGGAACCACATGTTGAGTGAATATAATGATGATGATGATGATGTCTGGGTGTTTGGAAACCCTAATTTCCTACTATTCCCCATCTGTACAGTGCCAAGAGGTGCAGAACAAAGGGGAGAAGGAAGAGATTCCCACAGTTCTGAAGGGAATGTTACCTCGAGTTTTGCTTTCAGCATTTTGGCGCTCTGGGAGATTTTACAGGATCTCACAGGAGCTCTTTGATTTAACCCTGTGTTCCCTGGGGTTGTGGGGAGCTCATCCCAGGCATTGCAGCTCAGATAAACACTGAGGGCTGGAACCCTGGACTTGAGAAATGCTCAGGTTTTGTCTTCTCTGAGCTGAACTAATCCCAGAGTTTCACTGGGTGTCAGGGGAATGGATCCTGCAAACACCTGTGGCTGCAGGGTGGCACTTGTCCTGTCAGTGTTCCCCAGGCTGCAGGGGCTGATTTCCCACTAGGGGAGGATAAAATTCCCCATATTTACCCAGGGAACAGCTGTGATAAGTTTCACTCTGCTCCGCTGATGTGGTTGGAAGGAATTGACCAAAAAATGTTACTTTGGGGCTGGGCAGAACTGGAGGGATGATCCTGGGAATGCCCTTCCCCACCTCCTGCTTGGGACTGCAGAATCCAGCCTGGGTTCTACAGGGGTGGATCCATCCTGCAGGGATGAAATTCTGCGTGGTTTTAGCCCCACCAGGGTTTATCACACTCTGAGGGCTGCCAGCACCTCCCAGAAATGGATTACAATTAATTAGCCAGATGAACTGACCGTGTTTGGAAAAGCAAAAGGTTTTGATTAAAGAGAAAATAACAAACCATACAAAAAGCAAAAGAGTAAAAGCCATGCACAGCGCAGGGAGGTTCCTCACACCTGCTAAGACACCCCAAAAATGCCCCGAAAACCTCCGTGCTCTCTCTTGAGTGCTCAGTGATCCAGGAGGGATTGTTTTGCGAGCTGCCCAACAGAAAACAGCCACATTCCTTGAGGAGCAGCTAAAGGGACCAACAGGTGCCTTTGTCCTGGCACTGAGCCGGCTGTGGTGGGAGAAGCTCAGAAGTTTCTGGTTCTTCTTCCTTAAAAGTTCAGGGGTGAGGCTTAAAC
>VYXD01008548.1:21346-37791 GCA_013397195.1 Hylia prasina | reverse complement strand
CCTTCTCTCCAAACCCCCCCCCCACAATCCCAGGGCTGTCACTCAATTTTGGGAGCTTCTCCACGGCCTCAGGTCAGTGCAGGGTTTGCTTGGGGGTCAATGACTGTCAGCACAGAATTTATGGAATCCTCGTTTTCCAGAATTCCAGCCGGGGTGCAGTGCAGAGCTGCAGGGAAGGCTGAGGAGGAGCTGGGTCACAGCCAGAGCAGGTGTTTCCCAGGGGTGACCTCCAGAGTGGGTTTGGGCAGGTCATTAATCTCTGCCAAACCCCCTGTCACACGTCCTACCACCTATTATTTCATTTCAGAACAATTATTCTGGAAAAAAAAAAACAATTAAGAAAATGAATAATTATAAAAGTAAGGTCAACTCAATTTTCTCTACTAATGTTTTTAGTTACTGGACTCATTATTGCTAATTTCTTTCATAATCTTTGCCATCTAACCTCATTTGTTTCATTGCCAAGTGGCAAGAAGGGAGCATCATAAAAGTTCCCCGAAAACAAAGCAGAAAAATCATGACATTTTAGTGATTTCCTGAGAAAGTAATTATCTGTTGTTAACCTTTATGGAAAGAATTCTTCTGATCATCTTCAATATAACTGATAAATTTCCATCTTTCCATTTCTGATTGCAATTTTCCAAATTAAAAGCGTAGAGCTAGGTGGGTATTTTAATTTCATGTCACCTTTTCTTTTAATAGTTCTATTATTGAATTATAAAATACTTTAAAACAGGATTTAGAACCTAAAAGAAAACGATTTGCTGTATCATTTTTAAATGTAATGAATTTCACAGCACCAAATTTGAAACTTTTTTTTTTTTTTGACTGACTTAATTCATTTGGGCTCATGAAAGTGCCTTGAATTTTTCCTGTGGTATTGAGCTGAACAAACACACTCTGAAGCCAGTGGGACACTTTATGTAGATTGTGGAGGGTGAGAAATCAGGTTATTTCCTCTGCCCTGTAAATCAATCTTCAGGGGTAAAAGCTCCACTTTTTGAACCTTGTTGAATTCAGTGATGTCCTGTGGGGAAGCTCCTGTGGGTTCAATTCTTTGTCTTCTGTTTCCATCCCAAAAACAAAGCTGGAGGAGGAAATCTTGGAAATCAGAGAGGAAGAGTCAGGTTCCATTTTTTTTTATTTGCACTGGACCTGTAAAAATGAACCCAGCTGCCTTTCACTTAGCAGAAATGGGTATTATCATGCCATAATCCTCCTCAAAACTTAAACCAGCAATTTTAATTTTTAACTTGAACTTTTTTCCGTTTTCTTGGGGTTTGTGCTCTTTTCAAGAAAATATTCTCACCTGTGAGTAAGATTTCAGTGTCTGTACCAGCCACAGGTGAGCAGTGATGGACTCAGAATGCAACAGGGCTGAATGTTCTGGGTGTTTTCCAGAGACCTGGCTGAGGAATTTAACAGTGACTGACACACCCACGAGGGCCTTGCCGATCCCACAGCTGTACAAAAACCTCCTCTGAGGGTGTGAGGTGCAGAGGAAGCTCCTGGAGACGTTTAAAGGAGCACATCCCCGTCGAGGTGCCTGGATTAAAAAGGGTGAGAGGAGGTCAGGAACAGCCTTTCAGTGCTGATGGATTGATGGAGATGGAGGGGAGCAGAGGAGCAGCCTCCTTATAAATTTCTTTGGCTGTCAGGATCCCGAGTGAAAGGCATTTTCTTTAGTTTTCCTCCTTTAATTGTTCACTTCTAGACGTAATTAAAAGATGATTTCATCTCCAGCCCCTGCTCTGGCTGAGCTGAGCTGCTGTGATTATTTTGGGAGCAGCAGGGTGTTTATTGCCTCCCTTTGTGCAGAGGGGACAGATTCTGTGCCTGCAGCTGTGACAGGAGCTGGGGAAGGGGACACAGAGGAGTAAATCACCCCTGGGTCGTTCCTGCCATTTATGTGAGGGGGTTTTTGCCTGGGGCTGGGAAAAGGAATCCTCTAGAGATCAAACCTTTAAAATGCCAAGGAGAAGGGCAAGGACTGAGAGTGAATTTGTCACAGAATCACTGAGGATGGGAAAGAACTCATAGACCCTGACCCTGACCCTGACCCTGACCAAGCCTTCCTCTCCCCTGTGTGTCCCCATCCCTCCTCATCCCCTTCCAGCAGCCTCTTCCCTGGCCAGGGAGGTGGGGTAGGGATCCCCCAGGAGTGGGGTCTGCCCCAGGGCTGGGATCCCCCAGGGCTGGGATCCCCCAGAGCTGGGATCCCCCAGGGCTGGGATCCCCCAGGAGTGAGCTCTGCCCCAGAGCTGGGATCCCCCAGGGCTGGGATCCCCCAGGGCTGGGATCTCCCAGGTCTGGGATCCCCCAGGGCTGGGATCCCCCAGGGCTGGGATCCCCCAGAGCTGGGATCCCCCAGGTGATGCCTTGAGAGGCTGCCTGGAGCAGAGGCTGGACAGAGTTCAAGGGATAAATGGGTATTTATTGGAATGCTCCTTGGGCAGCACCAGAGCCGGGCCAAGGCTACACCCAAGAGGGACGACAGGTCACAAAGTTTCACTTTTGTAAGTTTTGGTCGATTTCCATATTGGGGTTTATTGTCCAGTTCCACTTCAGGTGATGCAGTCCCACCCCCCCAGATTGCTCCCCTCAGTTCCCTGCTGTTTGCACTTTTTGTGCCTGAAGCTGCAGCAGTGTCCGTGGGGCTGGAAAAGGATCGTTGTGTCTGACTGAGCTGTGAGGAGAGCTGGCTCTGTATGAAGCTCAGGGTTATACACCACTGAATCTGGGCTATAGAATCCATGGAATCTGGAAAACATGAAAGCTGAAGCTGAAGGCATCACGGGAGCCCCCCCTGGCTCCCCCAGGAGCTCCCTGTGACACACTGGTGACACCCAGACCTGTCCCACACCACTTCCCTCTGCCTGAGCTGCAGCTGCTCAGCTCCAGCCCTGTGCTCGCACAGGCAAGTGAAGGAAAAAGAAAGTAAAACCAAACCAAACCCAACCATTCTGGTTCTGTGAGTTCCAAGTGTTGTGACACCTCCACACAGATTTCCATATTCAGTCCCTTGGCTAAAACTAAGCTCTGGATCAACTTAATATCTGAAAGACTTCCTGCCAGGGATTATGTCCTGCTAGGGAAGGGAGCTGGGCTTAGAGAGCTAATAGATCTTTTCTATCTCTAACTACTGCCAGTATGATTATGGTTTTTTAATCAGAAAAATGTGTTGCTGAAAAGCACCGAGATTAAGCGCCACAATTGCCTGTAACAAAAGCAAGTTTTGTTGGATGAGCAGAGATCTGATGAATGACATGATTTGAAATGTTTTCATCCTAATGGCTTCCTCTTCTGAAGTTAATTTTTTTTGTCAGTTGCCAAAACATTTATGAGCAGATTTGTAGATAATGACACTCTTAGATGGGGGTTTAAATAAAAATCTGTTCCATTTGCAACCTAAAAGACCCAGTATTACAGCAGACAAATGGGTTTGGAGGCTGATTCTTCTCGTGGCAGTGTAATAGATGAGCTGGGGTCGCTGGTGGTGTACAGAGAGCAAGACACAAACTTTCAGGCCAGTTGTTCCTCCCTTGAAGAAGTTTAACAGAGGAAGCGATAAATATATTTAAAATACAATTTGGTAAGAAATGTTTGTTGTGAAGGGCACGGGCTGCAATCTAGGGGAGTTCTTGTTCCCTTTGTGAGCTGAAAAACAGGTAAAGAAAGAGAAGATAGAGGGCATTATGTGCTGAATAAATACCTACATTTAGAATTGTTCCCTTTGTTCAACATCTGGATTTGTAAAAGGGACAAGAAAACCCATCCTGCACCAGCCTTTCTGAAAAGGAAACTTGGCCTGTGAATCAGCGGGTGAATAATAGACTGAGCAGAGTGATGCAGGTTTGTAGAGGCAAGGAGAGGTTATTAGGGAGGTGTTTGATCACAGAGCTCTGTGTCAGATCAGGCACCAGGAACCCAGGCCAGGCACTGACTCACGGGCTCCCAGCACCTGCAAGGAGAGGCAAACACTCAAAGCTGGTCAAAGAGACCCCTAAAAAAGGGGAAAAGGGCATAAATCTCATTTGGTTGTTACTGCCAGTGGGCAGAGACCGTGTGTCACCGTGTGTGGGGTCAGTCTGTCCCTGCACAGGGGAGGCACAGAAACCCCGGGGCAGCTCTGCCTTTGGCACTTCCCGTGGAATCACAGCATCCCAGGATGGTTGGGGTTGGAAGGACCCTAAAGCTCACCCAGGTCCCCCCCCTGCCATGGGCAGGGACACTTCCCACTGTCCCAGGCTGCTCCAAGCCCACCCAGCCTGGCCTGGGGCACTGCCAGCCACAGCTGCTCTGGGAATTCCATCCCAGCTGTGCAACACAGTCCCTGTCATTCACATACTGACAAATCTGCATTATTTTATATTGTTTCCTGTGCTAATTTCGAAATATCAGACTGATCCCCTGCTCAGGGCTCATTTCAAGCTCCTCCTGTTGCACCAGTGCATTTCTAACACCCCTGAAACAGCAGCACTGGCAATATTTGTATTTACAGAGACAACGCGTGGTTGGTTTGCTCTTCATGCAAATGCTTGTGGTGAGGTTTATTTCAATCACGCTTGTTTTCTTCTCCCTAATTCAAGCTACATCTGTGTCCTTCCCCTGAAACAGGGGTGCCCTGTTATCCCCCCAGGAATGGAGCACAGGGATTCTGCCTGAAATGCTGTTTTCTTACAGAAGCAACGAGGCCATTTTCCCTACCTGCAAACTATCAGCTCTTCCCGTCCTCCAGGATGGAACTGCCATCATTTCCTGGTGATTATGT
This sequence comes from Hylia prasina, assembly GCA_013397195.1. Taxonomy (NCBI): domain Eukaryota; kingdom Metazoa; phylum Chordata; class Aves; order Passeriformes; family Sylviidae; genus Hylia; species Hylia prasina. The sequence goes on along the minus strand of VYXD01008548.1, from coordinate 33,020 downwards.
GGATTTTTCTGCTCCTCAGTTCTGAGGTGCATCTCTGCCACACTTTGCAGGATTTCTCAAACGCGTTTGTTGCTCTGTTCTCCCAAATTCCACCTTTTTCAAAAGCTGCTTGTGCTTGATCCAGGCTTTTGCTCCAGCTCCAGAGTCTGGATCACATGGAACTTCAGTAATTTCTGTCACTGGAAGGGCTGAACAGCATTTTCCTTCACTTGATGTGAGAGAATTGACAAAAAAGGTAGAAAATTTGGAGGGCAGATTCCAGGAAATTCAGCTGCTTTGCAGAATATCAGTGGCAGCTGAGGCACGTTGCAAATACCTTCAAAACATTCCCTAAAACACTTCTTTAGTTAAAATTAGTTATAATTTGTAAAAACACATTTCTTCTTTGAAGCCAGCTGGGTTACCAAGTTCTTTCAAGCTGAAATTAGAGAATTAAATCCTGGCTTTGATTAACTAAATGGTGAAAACTCCCCTTTCATTTTATTGCTGCCAAGATTTCAGCTATAACCACTTAGGAAAAAGGACTTGGCATTCCAGGTTTTACCTGTGCACTCACCAAGCTTGTGCAGGGTTGTTTCTCTTACCACAGATTTTCTAGAGTTTATTTTCCAGACTCCTCCTGAGCAGTGGGGCTTTCCTTTACTGTCCAAAGTGCATTTATTGCACAACCCCATAGATTTTGTTCACGCTGGACTTTAAATCAACCAGAAAATGCCCACAGGTATCTTCAAAGGCTTCTGAAAAAAAAGAAAAAAGAATGGTTTACAGGGGGGGTTTTTTGCTTTGCCAGGATTATGATTTGTTGCCCATCTCGTGGATTTTTTGAGCAGACCCCTGCACTGAGCATTCCTGTTAATGGCCTGGCTGTGTTCAGCTGGATAAAAACCATTCAGCTCCGTGTATGTAACAGTTACATCTCTGTGATATACATACAGGGTAAAAGCTTTCTCATTTTCATCATTCAGACAGGTAGGCCGTGGTAAATCATGTGAAGCTCTCAGGGCAGGGTGACAGCGTGGTGGGGGGTAAAGAAAATAGCAGCAACTGCTGCAGGAGGCTGGTTCTGAAAGCTTTGCCTGAATGTTTAAACCCAAAAAAAGGCTGAAAATTGTATTAATTGCTTTTCCCCTGCCTTGTTGGAGCAGTAAGAGGCTGTGCCTTGCTGGTTGGGCTCCTTGGTGATTTTACTTTCACCACCTCTTTTACTTTTCACCTGCGTTCCCAAAGCTCTGCCCTTCCCAGAGCCCCAGTCCCTGGGCTGGGCACTCCTCAAACGGGTCCAGCTCTGCAAACTGGGGGGGGCTGAAATCCATAACTGGTGACGTCTGTCAGATACTGGCTGGAATTTTCTTCCCATCCGCATTTCCCAGCCTATAAAACAGAGTCTGTGTTCAGCTGCCCGTTTAAAATATCTGAAATATTGGCTTCAGACCCCCCCCTTGAAGCTGCCACTAATGCTGGGTCCCTCCTCAGCTCATGGAACACAGAAATAATCCCCCAGGACCCAATTCCAGCAGAGTGAGGATGCAAGTTCACAGCTAACCTGATTGCCCTGACCCAAACCAATTCACATCCAGACCACTGTACACGAGACAAAGTTCAGCCCCCAGGTAGAATTTCTACACTTGAATATCTTCCATTTTCTGCAGGGTATCTCACATATTTATGTGTCTTAAGCTGTGGTAGCTGAAGTGCCACAATCAGTTTGGGATAAGAGATTTCCTGCTCATGATCTTTATCTGGAGGGGGGAAAAAATGAGTTCAGGATGTGAATAAACAGAGCAAGGATTCCTGTAGGAGGAGGGAGGCCAATTCAGTGAGCAGTCAGCAGCAGAGCACACCTTTTCCATCTCACTGGTCTCCCCTAAGCTTTTACATCATTTTCTGCTAACTTATATTTCCATTCCTGTTATTTTTAATTTAACACAACCTTTTCTCCAGTTGCAAACATATAATCAGTGAAAAATTCCATGGTTTTCTCTTTTAATTTGTATCCCTTGCCTTGCTCCTCTCCTTCCCTAAACAGAGGATTGTTTTTGCTGTTTCACGTGCTCGTGTGTGTGCAGGTCTGTGTGCCCTTTGCACTGTCCCACACACCCTCATCATCTTTAGAGCCCCTGGGTTTATCCTGTAGTAGAAATCTTTTACAGGATTTCTTTTTACCCTGCAATTGTGCTGTTAAAAAGGAAAAAAAAAAAAAGGAAAGAAAAAGAGAGAAAACCTTTAGTCTGCCTTGGAACCTCAGCCAGCAGGAGTTCCAATGTGAGAGAAAATGGAAATAATCAATAAATGCACTTTGCAAGCTGGTCAATGTCGATGGCATTCATTTGGGTTTTGTCTCACATGATCAGAATCACTTCACTTTCCCAGTTACCGGCTGCTTCCTGCTAAAATGCAAACAGCATCACTCTGTGTGCGAAAACACAATATTTTCATTTCCTAAAAATCCCCTGGAATATTCCACTTGGCCTGATGTGTTCCAGCCACGTGCTCCGAAGAAGGATATCAGTGTTTCCTTCTAATACCTGAAAAACTCAAAGCCACAACCAGCATTTCTCCTGCTCACTGCTGACCCTTCTGCTGCTGGTTCCTCACGGCCTGGACGTGCCTGTCCTTTCTCTGAGCTCATCGCGGGTGCTAAATGTGCCACATTTCCTCTGTCAGTCTGGGGAAAAAAATTCAGATTATAAATCAAGGCTTTGCTTGGATGCAGAACTCTCTGTAGGACTCGTCCCCAAAGTAAACCCTGTCCCGCTGGGAGTGGGAACTCATCAGTAGGGGCAGAGCTAATTGGCCCCCCCAAATACGACTATTAATTGTCTTACCTAGAGGTTTGTGGCTAAAGTTGTTGTTTTAATGAAAAGCCTTTCAAATTGCTCTTTAAAAGGATATGCTTCACCACTTTTATTAGTTGTTAATTCCATTTTTAACTACCTATTGTTGGCAATATCCTCTTAGCTTGAATGCAATCTCTTTTCCTAGCGACTCTATCCATTTTTAGTTCACTGATTCACTGGGCTGGTTTGGGGTTTTTTTTTCTTCCCTGGATTTCTAAAGCAGGAGAAGTTAAAAGAAATTCATAATTGTTTATTTCATTGTTTGGGCACTGGTATCAGCATCAACATCTGGAGGAATATAAACAGATTTTAAAGACTTTTCCTTGTTCATGTACTGGAGGGAGCTTTGCTATGTTAAATTGATTTAAGTTTCCAAATACGGGTCAGATAAACTGAAATAATCTTTCCTGAGTTAATGTTGTTCTTTCTGGCTACTTATATGTCGGGTTTTTTTGGGTATTAAATAATGTCTGGAGGCTTCAAACATCATCAGGTTCTGATATCAGGGGATCAGTGGTTAACCCTACAACAAAGGCTTGGTTTTCACTCCACTGTGCATTAAATCTGGTGTCTTGGAATCGCTGTTACTCCCACCACAACTTCTTTCCTCCTGCGGCTGAATTTTGAGTTTTGCATTTACCCAAACCTCTGGGAATTTTGTGGGATGCTTTCAAAGGGGAGAGGCAGAGTTGTGTGGAAATCAGGGTGCCCCAAACTGAAATACCCCCAGCTGGGACAGAGCTGCCACAGGGAGCAGGGACACGACACAAGATCTGTTTTGTTGTTCTTATGTGTGAGATTTCCATGGAATTTGTGTGGTTTTTCATGAAGAAATGGGAGAGGGGCTTGGAATCTGAAAGAGGGGCTTGAAATGTGGCCTTTGCCAGTAGAGAAATAATTAAGAATTCATCTGTTCCTCTCGGAAATTCCTGTGTTTGGGTGCCCACAGCCCTTCTGTGATGTGAACGAGGCTGGTGGCTGTGGGCAGGGAGGGTCTGCTGAGGTTTCCAGCTGGTTTGAGTGGAGCAAAGCCCTTAAACCAGAGTGAACATCCCCCGTGCAGGGCGTCCCCACTCAGCATTCCCTGCTCCTCCTGGAGCCTTTGGGGAATTCAGGGCTCAGCCAAGCCCTGCCACTGTCCCCTCTCCCCCGAGGTGCAGCCCTGGGGTTTTTTTTTCCCCCTGGCATTTTGCTTGGCAATCCGTAGGAACATTCAGTTTATTTTTCCTACAACGTCTAAATCGTTAAAAGAAAAGCTTTGGGGTGCAGTATGGGAGTGACAAAGATAATTACAGTTTTAAAGCCTTAAGAGGTTTCATGCATCATATAAAATTTTACATTCCAGCACCAATTTAAATCAATTATGATCTTTAAATCCATAATTGTGCTATTTAAAGCATTTTAAAGGGCACAATGCATGTGGTATTTCACTGCGTTCCCGAGTATTTTCACAACAGATCTATTTATTGTGTGAAAGCATCCAGAGGCTATTAAAAGCTGATCAGAGGCATTATTAACTCTTTAGTCTGTCTCCTTAATGCAAGGAGCAGATGTGCTTGGGCATCATTTCTGGTTTGTTCTGAGCTGTGCTGGGTTTCTCAGTTTGGTGGCAATAGTCGCGGAGCAGAGCGTGCACAGCGTCCTCAGCACTGCCTCCTCTCTGCTTGGCTGAGCAGGGATTTGCTCTCCTGATGCAGTCGGACACGAAATGATCACACAGAGACCTGGAATCTTTTGAGATGCAGCGCTGAGGCCAGAAAAGAGAGCTTTGTTTATTAATTTCCAAATATATACTTTTATCAAGGTGACAATGGATTGGAAGGTGAAATTCCCACCTCTCAACCACACTGGTCAATCAGACTATCAATCACATTCTCCTCCCATCTGAAGGAATGCAAACGTTGGCCATATTTACAAAAAACAATTCTTTGTTTATGTTAAAAGGCATGGGAAAGTGAGAAACTCTGACTCCAATATGAAACATCAAAAGGCTAAGAAAATTCTGGGTGACACTCTCCCACTGCACCCAGGCAAAGGAAAAGAGATTTTTCTAATTTATTCTTTTCCTGCTGGGTCTAGATCGGCGCACAGGTAAAGGTGGTGCTCTTTATTCTTCGTGCACAGGCTTCTTCCCCTCTGCTCTGTGTTTATGTCAAGGTGTTCACCCTCACTTTAAGCTGCTTCATTATTGCTGTTCTTAGTAAAAAACTCTGATTGTCTTTCAAAATCCCAAACCAGGAGTTTCAACTGAATATGGTTTTGGTGAGTCTCTTGTCGTTTTTGTTTTAATGGGAGTTAAGACATCTGGTGTTTCTAAATTCGTGCAAAAATTGGATTTCTGATCAACGTCTTTTCCTTCAGCTTTGCTCAGTTGAGAATTTTAACTGTAAAGAAATAAGGAAGCACGAGTGAAGGACTGGAAGTCAATCAAATTAAAATGTCTAGTTAATCAAATTAAACAGTAATTGTTTTTAAAAAAATATGGAGAGTCAAGGGGCTCCATATTTCCAGTAATTCTAACAGCAAATCTTGGCTGCCCAACTCTTCATAGATTCAGGATTAAAAGCCAACAAAGAAAAAAACACACAAACAAACAGCAAAACCAGCAAACCAAAACAAAATAAATAATAACCGAAAAGAGAGAACAATACCCAGTGTCTTTCATTAGCAATTACTGCTGGTGGAAATCTGAGCTATTCCCGTGTCCACATCCCTGCAGCTCAGATGGTCATTAGTGGGAGCTGGTGGCAATAAAATACTCCTCAGGTAATTAGTCAGCTTTTGGGGGAGGGCTGAGGGGAGGGGAGCTGCCCCGTGCTTTGCAAATGTTATTTTTAGTGGGAGTTTTGGTGCTCTGTAGGCAAATGCCAGCCCCGTTTCTGACAGGAATCTATTTTCGTGGGAACACTTCTGAAACTGCCGAGGAGTGGACACAACCTGGGTGTCCTTGCTGTAAAAACAGAGCTGCGGGTAAAGTCCCTCGGAGCTGCTTGGAAAGATCCTTTTTTATTTTAATTCCGAACCCAACAGCGCGGAGAACCAACAGCAAAAACTGGTTTTCTCCTTAAATAACTGGGATTCACTTGTTCATGTGTTCCCTGGGAATCAGCAGTGATGAGTGCATTTTGCTTCTGAAAGAATAGGCAGGGTTTTCGTGCTTATAAGCACTGAAATATATGTATAAATATATATTATATGTAAAATATAATATATTACATATATTATGTATATTATACATAATATACATATTTTTATATATATCTTTATATATATCTTTATATATATATGGGAGAGGTCTGGCATTAAAAACCATCAAGGATGGCACATTTGGGGAAAATCTGGGTTATATTTTTTTTAATCTGTTCTTTTGAGGACAAGCTCAATAAAGCCTTTGGTGTTGGATGTTGAATGCAACAATCGCCATTATGAAAATTCCACAAAAGTGCAATATTTCACAAAAAGAAAAAAAAAAACCAAACCTAACCTGCATTAAAAATATTTTCCCCCCCAAAGTATCCTGAGAAGCAGGCCAGTAAATAATGTCACTACAGGCTAAATAGGTTTGGAGATGATAAGTCTTTTATTTTTGCAATAATAGTAGCAAATAAAAAAAGGCCATTTAAAATCACAACAATGTTTTTTATGCTCAGATAACAGATATAAATTTCCAAGTGGTTATCTCCATATTTCTTAATGGTAATGCATTCCCAGTTCTAACTCCAGCAAATACCCATTTTCCTTCCAGAATTAAGTTATCCTGTAAAGTAACAGCAGCTGATAGGAGGAATTTATAGTGAATATAGAGATTATTGATTCTTAATGTATAAAGGATTCATAACGCAAACATCAGTGGCAAAATGTTTTTGCATTTTATTTTTATATTTATTTGGAGAGTCTGTAACTGCAATGGCTTATTTTACTAAACTGAGAAAAAGTATGAAATGCTTTGGAATACTCTTAGCCACAAAGGTAATGAGTGCTTAGATTATGGATAAAACGGGGTTTTCTTTTGGGCAGAATGCATCCAAATAATCAGTTTAGGCTTTCTGAGCATCATCATTCAGGGATATTCCCTTTCCTCCAAGTGCAGCAAGGCCAAAGCATCACTCAGGGCTCTGTGCTAACAGTCAGAGGTGGACAAACAACCAGGAGTGATCATCTGGCAAAATAATCTGATTTTTCTAACAGGCTCTTAGCAGCCCTGACCAACCCCAAACAGCCCTTTTAGAGATGAAAAGCAGCAAGTGCTTTTACAGGGGAACAGCTCCACCTCCATTTCCCGAGGTTTTTTTGGGTTTTTTTTTGCTGTAAAAGAAATCACTGTAGGAACACGAGACTTTTGAACTCACAAAAATAACTCGGCGTTGCCCTTTTAAATTGTTTCCACTGACAACTGGAGTCAGGGTGGCATTTGTTCCTGCAGATCCCAGCACACACATGTATCCATAATGATCCATCCCTCGGATGGCACAGCCCTTCTGTGCCTGCTACCTGTCAGGCTTGTACTCCAGAACCTTGAATATCAGTGACTCACTAATGTTTTATGATATTTTACCTCACTTTATGGTAGTCATTTATGACAGGACCAGAATGACATAAACTGCCATAAAGCAAAGCAATGCAATCACACAAATGACCATAAATCAAGATAGCAACAGAAAAAGGTCATAAAAAGGGAAGAAAATTGGAGAAAACAACATTTGAGTTCAGATTCCGAAGTCTGGAGTTAGCAGCAGTGAACTCCAGGACAGATGGATGTGAGCAGGCAGAGAATTCAGTGTTCCACTGATACCAATCATTTTGGGAGGCACTGACAGTGATGCACGGACGGGCTCTGGGTGCTTTTAAGGCTGTTGTGATGTATAAAGAGTTTATTGCAAGAGTGTGAATGGGCTTTTTTTTCTCCCGTGAAGTTATCTGAGCTTTGTCCTACACCCCAAGCAATTCCCAGCTGGGATGACCTTTGGAACAACTCTTCTGTAATCTCTGTTTATCTCCCGTTTTAAATGAAGAATGTTTGCCCGGTAATCAAGGCCAGGTGTAAAAGGATGGGAGGGTGATGCTCTTCCCTTGGAAGGCTTTTCTTGGAGTGGAGGAGCAGCTCCTGACCCGGGTGGGAATTGGGATGTCCAGGGGTGCCCAGGGGGGACCAGACAAATCCAGGATTGTGGGCGGGTGGGGCTGGAGCCCTGGGGGTGTGTGAGGTCCCCTCGCTGGTGGGGACAAGAGCAGGACCAGGTGACATCAGGGAGGACAAGGAGCTCAGGATCAGAGCCTAATGGGGCAGCAGGAGCTGTAAGCAATGAGGTGGAACGGGATGTAAACCACACCTTGAAGTTATACCCCCATAAAAATGAGAAACTGCTGGTGGTGCAGATAACAGCATTTATGAGGAGAATTTATGGGCTGCTCATGTGGTATAAATATATACAGTACACAAACACCAGTGGGAATAAATTCCACTGGACAACCCTGTTATTTTAACAGTAACCTTGAAAATATTATGTTATTTAACTGAAGAAAGTGTTAAAGGAACAATACATAATTTAATCTCCTCCTCCCTGTCCAGCTCACCTCTGTTTTAGCAGCAGTGCTCTTGTAAGGAGTGCATTAAGATAAACACTGATGGTTAATTGCATTTATTTTAACATCCCCGTGCTTCTCCATCCGCCCCCCTGTGCTTTCAGCCTGTTTCTGAAGGAGCTGAAGTGCTTGAAAAACTCTGAGGCCGTATTTTTATCCCTAATCTTGATCCAAGACCTCTAATTCTTCCCCTGCCATGCTTCTCTGTTCCCGAAGTGAGTTGCGTTCCTCTCTTGTAGTATCACTTGTGCTCACAACTGCCAGAACCATTTCTGGTCATTTCTTTGAATTCTTCCTTGTCAGGGGACACCAGAGGAGTAAACAGAGATGACAGAAATGTAGCAGATAAGGAAAAAAAAAAAAAAAAAAAAATGGAAAGCAGACACAAAAAAAAAAAGCCAGAGAAAAAAAAGCTGAGAGCTCCTGAGCAGGGAGCTGAGCTGGGGTGACAGGACATCAAATTGAGGGGTACAGCACAGGGATGAGCAGCTCCTGCCCTGCCCTGTGCCCCCACGGCCCTCGGGGACAGCCTGGCTCCCTCCTTGTCCCTCTGAGGAGAACATCTGGAATGTTTGGGGCAGCTCCAGTTCCCTCCTTCTCAGAGCCAGGACAGTTTCCCCTGCGAGTCCCACCCTGGCAGAGAGGGAGAAGGGATTGGGGGTCCCTGGAGTGCTGCAGTGCCTGGGTGCTCCACCTCGTCTTAATTCCCTCTTGATTCCCTATCCCGAGCAGGAGGCAGCATGTGGGGAAGGAAAACGCCATGCCCTGCACTTCAGAAGAAAATCTGTTTGCTTTTCCGACTCTTTCCAGCTCCAGTTTCAGGAGTTATTCACCCAGGTGCAAATTCCCTTCCTCTGCCTGTGCTCCTGCTGCCAAGAAAGTAAAGTAGGACAAGTTAACAGAGTGATCCAAGAGGAGAGGAAAAGCTGGGGTCTTAATTTTTGATGCAGTCTATGTGTTCTCATTATTACATTGTCTGTTTGTATTACTTTTGATTTATAATGTAATTGGGGAACTATAGAAATGTTAATGGGAAAGATACTGTTCTGAATATGACAAAGTTGTTTACTAATTGTTGCCTTTAACTTGGGCTAATTTTGTAGTATTGAAATATTTAAAAATGTTTTATTTCTTTATTTTGGGGTTGTCATGAAAGCGTTGTTTGGCTTCAACACCATCCTCAGATGAGCTGAGCTCCCTCCCCCTTTAAAAGTAGGAAAATAGTGCAAATTAAAAATTTGTTACACTGGGGTTCAATCTCAAACCTTTAGGCAAGCCCATCCATTTTGTTAAATATTTAGATGAGAAATGGTTGCTTGGCTGTTTATTTATTTATTTTTCCAACATCCACCGTGCTGCTCATTATCTTAGGGGAGATGGAGAATATTGCAATGATTATTAGTAAGCCTGGTAATGAGATTACTGAACCATTTGCAGTTGACTTTTTTGTGTGTGTGTGATGCGTAATTACAGGGGTTTATTTACAGTGCCTTTGGAGGGTTTGGTTTTGTTTTTGCCTTTTAATGATTCACATTTATATCCTTTGTTCTTGGTGGAAGGGATAAGATTGTATCTATGGGTGTTCTGCATTTCTCCCTTCCTAACCTTCCCCCTGCAGTGAGTGTTACACTTCAGGTGGAAGAAAGGAGCTCTTACCCAGGCAGGTGATCCCCACCCTGAAAGGTGCTTAGCACCTGGGGAACCCGGCTGGTATTAATTGGGAACGCTCAGGTAAATGGGATTATTTGTGCATTTGTCCCGGGTGATTCTCCCCGCCCTGCTCAAGTCAATGGAGGGAGTCTCATCGACTCTCTCTGGCCTTGTCTGTCTCATAAATGTGATTTATTAATAGAAAACAGTGGAAGGGAAGAGCTGCTCTGCAGGCCTTAAATATCTCATAACTGGGAGTTGTTAAGGTTGGTCACATCGTTGTCACATTTATTACTCCCATTCTCCACTGTTACCCACTTTTCCACCAAAGCAGTTCTGATTTCAGCAGTTTCTGGAGCTTTTAGTGGAGGATTCCTGGTATGGAGGGGGGAAAAAAGCAGAAAAGAGATTTGGGGCAGTTACTGGGGACAGGTGCAGCAGAATCCTTGGGGAATAGGATAAAGGTGGTGCTACAAGACTTATTCTGGAAGCAGAACCCTTTATTTAGTGATCACAGGGTCAGACACGTGAAAATACAAATCTTTCTTTGCCTGGTGACTCGAAGCCTGTAACGATGGGTTGAGGGTCTCCCACTGCCTCAGTGGGCTCAGTTCCATTGAAACCTCTAAAGCTCTTTTTGTCTCCTTGGTTTTGCCAGGTTTATTTACAGCAGGTTCAATCCTAAATTCAGGTAGAAAGAGGCAAAAGTTTTACGCACCCAGCTTCAGTCACATAAATGGTGCACAGGCAAAAGGATGGAAATTTGGGTTAATATCTGACATTAAAGGTATGGCTCTAATCCAAGCTATTATTTAGAAATCAGTGGGATGTTTCATTTGTAAAAATTGCAAGTTCTGGGATTCCTTTCATGTTCAAAAGCAGATCTGCGTTGAACACTTGAAATTTCTATAAATCCACAGTTAAAATGCCATAAATGCAAAATTTATATTTCCTTCAGCAGCAAGCGAGTCACTTGCTGTAAAAAAATCCCAAATCACACAGAACATTTCAGTTTAGCTGCAAAAAAAATAGAATGCAAAACAAAAAACAAACCCAAAACCAAAAGGACAAGAGGCACCAGAATAATTGCATTTCCTTGCAGGATAATGCCAAAACTAAAACCTTGTTTATTTTATCTCAGGATGTGTCTGTTGACTGTTTCATTGCAACAAGAACAAAAGTGCACCACAAAAGCATCCGTGGCTTATCCAGGGGAATTTAAAGGCCAGTCCCAAACACCCTGGCTGGAACAGGAATCAATTAAATGGATCAGGCCTGGGGAGGGTCAGTGGGAGGGAGGGAAGATGATCATTCCCAGTGTTTAACTCACATTCCAGCCTCGAGCTGTAATGCTGAATCCACCTAGGCCGGGATTGAGAACCCAACGCTGGCCTTTATTTGTGATGTGCCACCAGTTTGTGCTGGGCTGAGGGTGTGTGAGCTGCTTCACAGCACTGCTGCATTCTGCTCCTTTTCTCCCTAAAAGCACACGAATAATCCCACCTGAGGTGCTCCAGGCACACACCTGATTTCTGAACTACTGCATCGGAAAGCCAGAGAACCTCATTAGAATAAAACCTTTCTTAGAAAGAAAAAGGTCCAAA
>VYXD01008548.1:9518-21310 GCA_013397195.1 Hylia prasina | reverse complement strand
ATAAAAAAAAACCTTTTTTAAAAAAAAAAAAGAACAAAAAAAAAAAAAAAAAACCCTCTTTATTGAGCAGCCAGGGTTAATTTTGCTCTGTGAAACTCCAGATTCAGCTAAACTGCCATCACCTCGTTGGGATAACTTGTGACACTGCTGGAATTTAAGCACCAGTGATGCCCTGGGAGCAAACATCCTCCTGTACAGTGGCTAAAGGATGGGCACCCTGGGGTTTCTACCCAGCCTCCACCACCATATATTGATGCTGGGCTCGTTCCTTCCCCTGCTCCTGCAGCACCATTCATCATCTCACTAAGGTGCCCTGTGTGGTCCATAATTAATATTGTGCACTGGCTCGGGGAGGAAGCTTTGGGGGGGACCTGGGTGATCCAAAAGAAATACGGCGCCTCCTTTATATTCAACAGCGAGCTGGAGCTGGGTCTGCGTGGTGAGGGTTGAGCTGCTCCAGTCTGAAAGATGAGCAGTGATGAGAACGTTTCTTTTTCACCCCTTGCCCCCAACACTTGTAGAATTCTCTGTGTTCAAGCCCTGCCCCGGTGCTAATTTTTGCCAAAAGGGAAAGAGAGGGTGAAAAATCATTAATTCAATTTCTCACTGGTTTGCCTCTGGTGATTGCTGTCACTTCAGGTAATAGCTTGTCTGTGGTTCTGACCCAATTCTTACACCAGTCCTTCCATACTCAACCAATTAATCTAATGGTTCATTAATTGCAAACATCTGAAATCATTAGAACCTGATTGAGCACAAAAGCATCAAATCCTGCCGAGCTGTGACTGCTTAGCCAGCAAATGGTCTCATTGCAAAGGAATGTCAATGTTTATAGTAAATGTAACCTAAACTAGGGTGTTCATTGACATATCCCTCCATTTGTATACAACAGCTCTGACATCTATCAGTTCAAGAGTGCATGATTTATCCACTGCTATATCCTGGAACTGACAAGCCAAAGATTACAGCTTAACCTACATGAAAGCAGAGGCTGTATGTATTCCTAAAATAAATATTTAGTAACTGACAAGCTCTGGTTAATATTAATTCCTGATAGAAAGCAGTCAATTTGAGCTTACTTCATGCCAAAATCTATTTGTATTTTGTAAATCATTTTTCATGAATATAGTCTAGAGGATCTCCAGGAAATGTGTGAGTGGGGGTGGGTGGCTGCTTCAGTTGCATTTTGTATCTCCCACATCTGCATTAAGGAGAACCCTTCGTGTGCCTGGGAGGTGGGAAACAGCACTGGGACGGGAACTGGAAAGTGGAGACTTGACTGAGTGAATTTAGTGAGCGTGAAAGATGCCAAACTGGGCGTTGTGGAGTTCTGAAGCCTCCTGTTCATGCACAGGAGCATGTTCATCTTCATGGGCAGCCAGCACAGGTAGCACTAAACATCACTGCCAAGTGGCATCAGGGATTCCTCTGTCACCTCAATGTGGAGACAGGTCCAGACCTTGTCACGTGCACTCACAATGTCTGCCTGGGATTTTTCTCTTTTTCTTTTGCTGTTTTTCTGCTTAGTGCTCTGCTCTGGTTGACAAGGTGGTGATGGCTCAAAGGCTGGGCCTGATCTCGGAGGCCTTTTCCAACCTCAGCGGTTCTGTGATTCTTCTTCTGTTTGTTTTTAGAGGCTACTGATTGTTCCACTGATGGACAAGTAGGGCAAGAGATGAAAATGTCCATTAGGATGTTCCTGAGCGTTGGCACTCCCCGGAATGTTTCTGCCTTGCTGCTCTGGTGACAGCTGCCTTCCCACGGGGCCCAGTCTGGGACCACGGTTCTCCACTGTCACCAGCACGGCCGTTGGAAGGGGGGGAGGATATTTTCCTGTTGAGCACATGCTTTGATAGATGTCTTCATAGGAAATCTGAGTGGGCTGCTCAGTTTGTGTCCACAAGTTTGAAACTTGGTGCCTGATGCAGGTATGAGTCCATCCTGCCCCTGCACGGGACAGCTGCTGACTGGGACAAAGGAGAGCTCTGTATGTCCATCAGACAGGATGAAATGGTGAATACACCTGCCCAGGTGTGCATCTGAGCCCCTGAAGTACCTCTGACATCAATGTGTGTGTGTGTAACTCATCCCCAGGCTCCTAGCTCTGATATAAATGTGTGTGTGTGTAACTCATCCCCATGCTCCTCACTGAGCAGAAGGGAAGGACTGGCTCTCTCCTTCCTATCAGACAGGCTGAAATCACAAATACACCTGCCCAGGTGTGAATTTTAGCCCTCAAAGTGCCTGTGACATCAATGTGTGTGTGTGTAACTCATCCCTGGGCTCCTCACTGAGCAGAAGGGAAGGACTGGTTCCGTCCTCCCCAACCTGCAGTCACAGCAGAGCACACTCTGGTGTCCAGCACGGAAATATTCCCATTAAAAGCTGGATATTCAGGGTGCAGGGTGCCACCAAAGTGCTCAGACAGCTGCCCATGTGAGCAGGATCCTTCTGCTCCTGCAGATCACAGCAGGGAGAGGGAAGGAGTGTGCTCCTGGCAGGAGATGAGCAGTATCAGTAGCCCCTAATGATCCGGGGCAGTGGCCTGAGGAAGTCCTTGGAGTGTGGTTTCCTTTATCACTTTTACTGGGCTGCCCTTTGGGGATGAGTTACGATGTGGTGGTTTGATCTTTTGTATTGTGTGTGGGGGTTATTGCACCTTTTAGTTCCTGACAACAGCAGTAAAGCTGCCAAGTATTACTTAAAGTGTGGGAATGTTTATAAGAGCTCAGCAAAGGAGAATGCCTGGTGTTCAGAGGGCTGGGAGAGCCAGAAACATCAGCAGCCACCGGCAAAGCGGGGTCCTGGTGCAGCACCTCGCCCGGGAATGACCTTTCCCAGCTGCTGGAATGAGCCTCAGTCAGGATCCGAGGGCCGGGAGCAATGTGAATCCTGAGAAGCACAACTCCAGGCTGTCTCTGTGCCTGTTTTTAAGGAGAGCTGCGAGTGATTCTCCACATTCCTGTATGATGACATCTGCTGTGGAGTTGCTGCTGGAGATGAAATCCCAGAGCATGTTTGTTCTGAACATGAAATTTTTGGTTTTTGACAGTGTTCTAATGGAATAATAGTTCAAAATATTCAGTGAAAACATTACACTCCCCCATCATTAAGGTGAATTTTGTTTGCATGCTCTTTTCCCAGAACACTGATGTTAATTTTTGCTTAACTTTAGTCTTACAAGGTATGAAGCAATTTAACAGACTCGGTAACCTTTCATTAAAGTTCAGTGCAGTACTTAAGCATGTTGGGTGCATTAATTGTTAGCTGACAGCTATTATTTCTGCAGAACCCTTTTGTAGGAAAATTTCTGCTTGATGGATTGGATTTTACAAAATTTGCATTTCGCCGAGCCAGAGTTAACTGGTACTTAGAGCTACAGCAGATATTTAAATTGGAAAACAATCATCGTTTAAACTATTGTTAAATATCTGTTAAAACTATGAAATTTGTTTGGGATAAACTTGATTATGGAGCTCATATCCCTGCAGCGCTGGCTTTGACATATGATTGTAAAAAACCTGGGGTTTAATATAGATAGAACCGGGGTCTGCAGCCAGTCCTGAGTGCTGGCACGGGGGAAAAGCAGGAAAATGAGCACTTTGGTGTGTTTTTAGAGCCAGAGTCACACAGGTGTGCTTCCCGAGGATGCTGTGAGGTGCTGTGAGGGTGAGCAGCTCTCCCGGGTGCTGGGGAGTGTGGAATTTCTCAGGCAGTAAACTCGGAAGGCTTTAATGGATTGGCAGAGTTTTCCTGGGTGCTGATTTTGTGACGATCCTTGTGCAGAGCCTGAGCTCCCGGAGCTCTGCACCAGCCAGAGCAGGAGAGGAGCATCAGGGTCTGCCAGGTCACCCCTGCAGTGGCACCAGGGATGCCTGAAGTTTAATTTTCCATGTATTCCAGGCTCNNNTGTGTCCATTTTGTGTCCATTTTGTGACCATTCTGTGTCCATTTTGTGTCTATTTTGTGTCCATTTTGCATCCATTTTGCGTCCATTCTGTGACCATTTGGGACCATTTTGGGCCCACCTTGGGAGCAGCCCTGGCCAGGGTCTTGTCCTTCCCAAGGTGTGCCCTATAGACCTTTCAATAAATCCCTACTTTATTCTCTGGCTCTGTGCAGTCTCTGCTCCATCTCAGCCTTCCCAAGGCAGCACCAGCTCAGCAGAGACACTGGGAAAGGGCTGGAAAACACCAAATCTCTGAAAAACAAGGAGGAGGAGCTGATAAAAGAGGGGTGAAGCACCTTGGGAAGAGCATGAACTCGGTGTTTGAGCCACAAGTGCTCCAGGAGAGGGAGCAGAGCCGCTGGCAGGGGCTGGGGGGTACAAACAAGAATGAATAAAAGGCAAAGCTCATGCACACAGCAAATGAGGACAGTGATCTGTCAGCTTGAAGGCGTCTGGCTGGTGGTGTCAACCTGCAGTGCTGGGAGGGCCGGGGACCAAGAAAGAGGAAACCAAATCGTCCAACAAGGAGGATGAACTGAGCTGAGGGAGGAACCCTAGAGCACAAAACATTCCTGAACGGATGAGATCAACACAGAGACAGTTATTGCTAAGTGTGGAGCACCAGATCTGTGCTGTTGAACATACTCTGATTTTATCAGTGATCCACCAGCATTAGAAACAGCTGAATTTTTATTTTCTTTTTTAATACACGTCTCTGCATTCTCTCTGATCACAGCTCCATCCATCCTTCCTGGCTGCCAATACATTCCTTACATTCAGTGATATCTTGTGATATGGAAATCCAGGAGATGTTTCTGAAGAGTCATGACCATAAATATACAAGCAACAGCACCAATATTGTATTATTATATATATATTTTACTGAAGTGGTTAAAAATGTAAGGCAACTTTTCAGTAATGACAGAATAAATTAATACTTTTTTGATTATGTTAAAGATCTGAGTAAAAGTTGAGTCATGCCTACCTATCAGTAAATCAATTACGTGCTATAATTTGGTAAATTTAGCTGACTTAAACCACTAATCTGGGATGCTTTATTAAATACAGGAGAGTGACAAGAAATTCCTTAGATCATCAGGATTATCTCGTCAGGAGTGGAAAGAGAATGTTACCTCCCTCCATATCCCAGAAATCCGATGGGGAAAGGAGAGACACAGACAGAAAAGTGAGTTAATTATTCAAGGAGGAGTTTCCTCCTCAGCAAATTCCTCTCTCAGCTCAGCCAAACCTTGTCATTCCATGGTTTCTAATTTTAGGAAGAGTTTGGATAGCAGGTCAGAACTGTAACATTTCCCTGCAGAGCCCAGGGCACAGAAAACGCTCAAGTATTTTCACTTCTTCATTAATTGAGGGTTCCAGGAGTGTCTCATGGTGAGACCCCACACCCTCCAGTCCTTTCTGCGCTCCCTTCCTTCAAAAATGTTCTTTGTTTTTATGCTCAAGAAGGGAGAAAGGAGAAATAACTCAATAAAGCTGCAATTTTAGCAGCGTCCACCCCACTGTCCTTCCCATTCCCACGAGTGCATCATCCCACAGGTCCCGTGCATCTGTCACAGGGTGGGAAGGAGCCCCTCGGGTGGAATTCAATCAATACCCTGACCTTCAGCAAAATCCTTTGTTTGTATCCAGTAGGCAATGAAAAAAAATATATATTTAATGAAAAAAAACAGGATTTTTGTGAGAGGTAGGGTACAGAATCCATGGATGCTGAGTTTGGGCACTGTCACCCTGGTTTTGAGGATTTTTCTGGGCCTTCTGATTTGTCTTTCATATTGGAGTCACAATTTTTACTTTCCCACACTTTTACTACAAACAACAGCTTTGTTTTCCTGACTGTCCTTTTTTGTTTGCGTATTTTTAGGTAGGCGGAGAAAGTTGATTGACAGTTGTCTTGACCAGTGTGGTTTGGGAGGTGAGATTTCATCCTCCAACCCACAGGCACCTTTGGAAATGTATAAAATTGAGTTTTGTCAATAAACTCGGGGCTTTTCCTGCTTTGCTCATCACCGTGCCCTGGTGAGGTTCTTTGGTGCCGTGTTGTGGCAGGGCACTGCCTGGGAAATGGAGACTGGGGGTAGAAAATACAGAAATGTGAATTATTGTCATCCAGACCGCTCGTGACCTCCGGGGCGTTTGTGGGACAGGGGCTGAGATCTGCCACCTTTGCACTTTGCACTGAGGTCACCCACACACAGGCAGTGGTTTGTCCAAGGTGCAAAATCTGCTGGGAAAATGAAAATAAAAAAGGAAGCAGAGCTCATTTAGGGCATCTTCCTCATGGGGTGTGGCAGAAGAGGAAAAGCAGGAAGATCTACAGAGAGATCACGTGAAGCAGAGCTTGAGAGATCAATTTTACGTTGGTTAAAGCAGAAAATTGGCCATATTTTCATGAGGGAATTGTCGTAATTGTGTTCTCATGTTTTTAAAATGAAGCATTCCCCAAGGCAGCGAAGCCTGGGGAAAAATAGCTCAGTTGAAGTGCTGGGCTTTAAAAAATATGAAAAGTGGGTTGGTCACTTGTGTGGTGCTCTGAGAGTCGAAGTTAGAAACAAAAAGATGCTTTTGGGATGTGCAACACACTTTGTGATGCTACTGGGCTGGTTGGGAGACGTGGAAAAACGTGAGCAGGAATGTTAGCAAGCAATTTGTTTGGGGTTTTTTGGTTTTGGTGAAAATTGTATTTTGATCGAAAGTTTTGGAGCAGTTCTATAAAAGAAAAGCATTAAGTCTTCAGAATTTCTGCTGAAACTAAATTTCTTCTGGAAATGTTCCAGGAGTGGATTACAGGGATGCTTAGGACAACAGGATAACTTGGGGAGTTAAAGGAAAGCATGCTCAGTTCACATTGGTAGATATATTTTATTTCTTAATCTAACACACATTTCCAAATGAGGCAGCTTCTTGCCCAAATGGTGGTTCTATATCAGAATATCTGTGGTTTAGCCTACCTTATTTGTCAATTAGGTAGGGAGATGCAAAATTCAGGATCCCAGCTCTGTGGCCATTTTCCTGCCACAAGGTCTTTGAAGAAAATTTTACGTTATGAAATACAAAAGCCATATTTGGGAAATACCTACCTTAGTTAACTTTCCTTTTGAGTTCTTTATAAACTCTGGTACTTTTCACATACTCAGTCCTAAGTAGAGATGACCAAAACATTCCACCTTCAACTCGTTTTAATATCAATTTTTCCAACAAAGGGCAAAGAAAGAGTAAGAAAAATTTATAAAATGTGAGAATCTTCTTAAAAGGAAACAGATAAATGAGAAATATATCCATTTCCCCCTGCTTTCATCATCTCAGATTCTAAAGACAGCTTGCATTCTTCATTGGCAAACAGAGAGCCACTCCAGGAGTGTAATCATAGTCAAATTCACAGCTAGGATAATGTACAACTGGAATTCTGTCTGGAGGAACTGAGGTATGCCTTGGAGGAATGCATTAGATGCTATGGTTAATTAACTAATTTACTCAATCAAGTTTAACAGTGGTTTTAACTTTAATGGCGCCATTACATTTTAATATGAAAATAACAGGCTGTGTTCCTGGCGCTCCCCGCAGCCTGCCCCCTCTCCAGCATCCAGTTCACAATTGGGTTTTGATTTGTGAAGTCTCCAACCTGCCCGTAATGCCAAGCAGACAAATTCCAGCGTGGGCAGGGGCACCCTCCGTGCCCACCCTGCACATCCCCAGGAATCGGGAGATCACACCCGTGGAAATGCAGCTTCTGCAGGTTCTGGCTGTGTTGGAGGGATGTTCTCTCCCAGAGGAGACCTGGAGCTGCTGCTGCCTGGCAGAATTCCCTGCCTGTGCCTGGTTGCACAGCTGGGTCCTACCAGGGAGAGCGAAGCAAAGGGAAAAGCGCTTCCCTCTGGGTTGGGAGAGGGAAGATAATTCTGTCTCATTAAAAATGTCATTTGTGGACCCTTGAGGTGTTCCTGTCCCCATGGCAAAGCCCATCCCAGCTGCATTCTCCCCCCACACATCTTGGAGAGGTTTTCTGCTCTATGAAACATAAATATTCTCTGGGTTCCTTGATTTCATCTCTTAATGTCCTTAGACAACCATGACAAACATACTTCACTCTGGATCTTATTTTTGTCTGGTCTAATTAATATTAAACAGTAAATTAAATGTGACTGGGGAAATGCTGCTCCCCAGTATCCCACTGGTTTCCCATCAGCAAAAACTGCAGGGGGAATTGTGCCCAAAACTTTGGGGATGCAACTGATGCCTTGTTCCTAGAACCATTCATTGGGATATGGAAAATACGGCTTCAAGTTGTGCCAGGCAGAGAATGTGCAGCTCTCCCTGCCAATGGGCTGATGTGGGTAAAATAGAAAAATCCTCAGTTCCAGGTTGGGGTTCATTTGATAGTAAAACCCTTTAAAATAGAATGTGGTGACCATTTTGGCGAGGATTTGGTCTGGGAAGTCCATGTGGTTCCCACAAGGCCCAGACAATCCGGTTTGATGGCTGGCACAGCTGAGAGAGCTCTGTTCCTTCCTGGCAGAAAATGTCTGAGTGCTTAGGAGACACAGAATCCCAGATTCACGGAGTGGGGAAAACAACCTCAGAGTCACAGAATCCAGCCTGTGCCTGATCCCAAATCTGTCCCCAAAGCTCTGAGTGCCACCTGCAGCCTCTCCTTGGACACTTGCAGAGATGGGCACTCCAAACCTCCCTGGGCAGCTCCTTCCAAGGACAGCACCCTTTCCATGGGGAATTTCCACCCTGAGCCTCCCCTGGCCCAGCCTGGGGCCCTTCCCTCTCCTCCTGTCCCTGTTCCCTGGGAGCAGAGCCCGACCCCCACTTTGCTGCAACCCCAAATCTCCCTTGGGAACTCCAGTGGCCAGGACAGAGCGGGGACAGAGCCCCTGGGATTGTCCCCAAGTGGTCACAGGCCAGGGTGAGGGCTGGAAGCAGCAGATGGAAGCGGCAGAGATTCCTGGTGGCAGAGCAAACCCACCCCCAGCTGACAACAGATTTCACTGATCGTGGCGAGGGGCAGTAAATCACAGCTAAACACTTACATCTGATTTTATAGAGAAATGTTTATTATCAGAGGTACAAAGGCTGTACTTTGGAGATTAACTGGGAAAAGTTTTACAAGGCAGTGGAGATAATGAATCACAAATTCCGTGAGGGTGAACCTCCCGTGCTGGATCCGAGTGCAGCTGTCTCGGATTTGCTCCGTGTGCATTTTGCTACCAGTAATTTTGTCATCAATTTTCATATTTTGTTTAAACATATTTGTCTTTTGGACAAGATAGGTCATATTTCACCCATTTGATGAATTTTCTCCTTGGTCCAGTTTTACAGGATTTGCACTTAATTAATTGCACAACCTTTAATTCGACAGACTGTTTTTAATGGCTGTGTAGTTTCAAATGCATATACAGGGAGAAATTTCAAAAAGTAATTGTTTTTATGTCACTACCATTGAAAGTTGCAATTATTAAAATACACAGATAATGGCACGGAATTCCTTAGCTGATGATATTAAACATGCACCAGTTTTTAATGCAGATTTTTAGGGCGTTTCATGGAATCTGGGATATGACATCTGCATAGGAATATCCAGCCTCCTGCAACTTTGTACAAACTCACAGATTCCACTTGGCAAATTTTGCTGTGGGTAAAACAGTAAAAGTTTCAATTTCAGGTTTGGGTCAATTTGATAATAAAACCCTTTCAAACAGGGTTCTTTTGGCGAGATGAGCCTCGATTTGAATTTTTTTCCCAGAACGATGCTGCGGTTCCACGAAAGGCGGGTGAGGAGATCACTGGACCAGGCTGGGAGCGCCGTGCTCCAAACGTGCCGAACAGATCCCACCACTCCAAAGCCCGGGAAAGCTCTGGGGAAGGGGAGCCCACCTTTTCCTGGAGGAGCTGACAGGCAGGGCTCTCTCTGAAAGCTCCTTTATTTCCGAGCAGGCTGGCAGGAGAGGGCCAGCTCACCCCGCCGCCTGCGCGTGTGCCCATCAGACGTGTCTGTCAGGGCACCAGGCTCCTCCACGCCTGGTAAAAGGCAGACAGGGAGGAGTAGGCAAAGGTCAGTCCTTGTCAGCTCTCTGTAAATGTAATTGTAGTGGCAGTTTGTAGAGGCTGCCTGGTTCCCTAGCAACTTTGGGTGTGCAGGGAAGAGTTAAATGCGCGCTGCTCAGGGTTGCTTTTTTTTCACTTATTTTAGCGATGGGATTATTTTATTTTCTTAAAGAGGTGATTTTGTTTTATTTATTGGCCTTTGTGCATATTTGGAGGTTTGTGTGCACAAGCTGCAAGCTCCCTTCAGCAGCTGTGTGAGGCTTCAAAAAGAAATCTGTTGCTGAGGACTGACTGACTCCTGAGTTGGAGGATAATCACGATAATTAATCTAGATCCTGGCTTCTTTTGTTGTGTGGCTCTGAACAAACGTAATTTGTGAAACAAATTCTGCACAGCCTCAGTTTTTGGTATTGGCAGTGGTGAGCTGGCACCAGGATCTGACCTGGTATCATGGGGACCCTTGGAGAGATCTTTTATGCTGGTGGTGATTAGATGGGGAACTTTCAAAGTATGTATGTCTCAAATACCTCCTGCTAATGACAGCCAAGAGAGCAGTGATTTTAAGGCAGATTTTTGTTTAGAGGAATGAATTTAGGGATTAAGCCAAGGCATTCAACTCCAGTGCAATTTCTAGGAGTTGTCCCTACTTACACAGAGGATGAATTAAACTCATTTATCATATTGAAGCCCGAGACAAAACGTGGGGCTCACGTGGGGACTGGCAGAGCTCCTGCGGCCACAGGGTGCTGAGAGATGCTCCCAGTCTGGGCTGGGATGGTCCCAGAGCCAGCAGAGCCCCCAGAGAGCAGGCAGGGCTGCCCAGGAGGGGGGCAGGGATCCATGGAATGCCCTGAGCTGGGAGGGACCCGCAGGGATCATCACCCCTGCCCAGACCCCCCCAAATCCCACCCTGGGCGTCCCTGGCAGCGCTGTCCCAACGCTCCTGGAGCTCTGGCAGCCTCGGGGCCGTGCCCATTCCCTCTGGGGAAGAACCTTCCCAGCCTAAATCCCTCCTGGCCCATCTCCAGCGTGCCCTGGGCGTGCCCCTGGTCACAGAGAGGTCAGGGCTGCCCCTCGGTGCCCCCCTCACAGGAGCTGCAGGCAGGGATGGGTGTCCCTTCAGTCTCCTCCTCTCCAGCTGGACAGGCCGAGTGCCCCCAGCCCCTCCTGTGACCCCTGCCCACCCCTTGGTGTGTCCCTGCAGAGCCCTGTCCCTGTGCAGGGGACACCTGTGCAGGTGCAGGGAGCAGTGCCTGCGCTGAGCCACACCTGCACTGTGTCAAACACTGAGGTGCTGCTGGTTTCCCTGCTTCTGTCACATGAACCTGGCTGAAGAGCAGCTGAACACAGCACAGCTTCAAGTGTCATTAATTGATCTGCCCAGTCACAGGCTGCTCCCTNAAATATTATTATAATTATTGTAATATATATGTATTATACATTGTACCATTATACATTATACCATTATACCATTATACCATTATACATTATACCATTACACCATTACACACAAGTTTTCTGCTCATCTGTAGGTTTGTAAATGTGAAATTTGGGGTGAGGCTGTGCCTGTAGAGGTGACTGGAGAGTCTGGCACTCCCACACAGGCAGGACCTGCTCTGAGCTGATTTGCAGGCGTTGCCTTCCCCTGTTCTGCCTGGGGCTGCTGAGGATGCTCTGTGCAAACACAGCACCGCAGAGTCTTGCCAGACTCTCAGAAAGTTCCAGGTGATTTTACATCCAGGCTGGTTTTTCCTTCCCTCTCTGGTTTTTTTTT